>PVJA010015868.1:0-44486 GCA_004027025.1 Myocastor coypus | reverse complement strand
GGGCCCAGCGGGATGGCTCAGTGGTCTAAAGCGCCTGCTTGGGAAAGCTTGGGCGGCTTCAGGGACCGCGTTTCGATCCCCGGCACCACATGCTGCGCCAGCCCTGCTGTCAGGGCGCGGGCTGAGCCAGCCATAAAAATGAGTGAATAAGCAAATAAAGGTTATGAAACAAAAAAAACCATAAATAAATAAAATAAATTATTAAAAAAAAAAAAAAAAAAAGAATATAAAACTTGTAGAATATATATGTGCTTGTGGCTATGCATGCATGTGTTAGATTTGTATTACTGTGATAAAATGCTAAAATAACATTACAAAGAGAAGACAGGATTTGCTGTTTTGTTTGTTATTTTGGTTTATTTATTTATTTATTTATTTATTTTTGCATCAAATGTTGGAAGCTTCAGTCGATGATCATGGCTTGTGCCTGTGTGTGGCAGCGTACCATGGAAGAAATAGGTAGCAGCACATCGCTCACCACAGCAGCTAGGAAACTAAAGAAAAGGAATCCACTTGTAGCTCTCAGTCTCTTTTGAGGGCATATTTCCAGTGACATAGGTTGTTTTACAATGCTCCATCTCCCAAAAGCACCAACCTGATTAGTAATCCTTTAGGACATGGACATTAGGGAAAACTTCTTCAACTGATAGCAAAAATCATCTAATTACATGTCTGATTCTACATATAATGTATTTTTTTCACACTATGTTGATAAACTCCATGTCTGAACAATATTATAGTTTCCAAAAATGTAAATGATTTCATTATTAAACACAAATTTAAGTTCAAATGTAAGACCCATGCAGTATTGTCTCCTATATTTGCTTCAACTATCTTGTGCATTTGCAACTCTGTGTTCTGGTTTTTTTTTTTTTTTCCAAGAATAGTGTAAAATTCTTCACCTGTGCCTTAGTCTCATCTGTTTAATTGCCTTTTAAATACCTACACGTGAAGCCTTTCATGTCCTCTTCAGCTCAGCCTTCTTCA
Source organism: Myocastor coypus (assembly GCA_004027025.1). NCBI lineage: Eukaryota > Metazoa > Chordata > Mammalia > Rodentia > Myocastoridae > Myocastor > Myocastor coypus. Next base: position 43,499 of record PVJA010015868.1, on the reverse strand, counting down.
CGTTTTTCTAAATCCATCTCTGAAATCAAATTTCATGAAAATCTAACATTTAAAAAACAACATTGCAATTACGAAATATATACACTTGTCCATATTTGGCATAGATTTCTGTCATTTATTCCATTCTGTTTGTGGCACATCTAATGACATTTCAAGAGGAGTCTTACTATGATTTCATCATAACTTATAAAATATGATCTGATAATTAATGCTGTCATAATTTTTTTTTTTTGTCTTTTTGAGACAGGGTCTCGCTGTACAGTTCAGGCTGGCCTTGAGCTCAGTTTTGTAGCCCAGGCTGGTCTCGAACTGTCACCGATCCTCCTACCTCAGCCTCCCGAGTGCTAGGATTACAGACGTGCGCCACCATGCCCAGCTGCTGTCATAATATTTTGTCTCACTAAAAATTCTTTGAGTTTTCAATTATATTGTTTATTGAGGTGTGTACTACAAATTAGGTACAAATGTAGAATAAAACAAATAACTGCTATTAATAATAAAAATACCAGCAGGGTATGCATATACAGCTCAGTGCTCACCAACTGTGATTTATTCTATTTTGCTAGTATTTTCATATTTTATGATAATATAACTAAATGTTAGCAAAAATATTCTGAAAGTTTATTATCTTTCTTAAATTGATAATGCATATATTTTTTATTTTAAGAAACTAAGTGTAAAAGTATTTGATCTACTAATTGCTTTTATTTGGTTCTAGCCACAAAAGTCTATTTTTATTCGGCCTCTCAGCAAACATCAAAAATGTTAAAATGAGAAAAATTTAAAATTTAGGATAAGTAAGATAATAGGAAAAATGCCAAAGTGTAGACAGGCTAAAATTTGGTACACGCTTATATTTCTAAATATTTGTGTACAGATGTATAACGGCTTTTGTCACATTGTATAGGGATTTATAGAATATCAATGATTGATGGAAATACTAATTCCAAGTTAAGTCTAAGATGTTTGACATTCAGAAAGACAATGATATTAAGCTTATGCAACTATTTTTTAGAGTAATAGCATCACTACGCTTTTCTTTTGGAGGGCTAAGAATATGTTTACAGCCAAAATTAGAGAAAAGGAATGGCTACAAGGATAGCCAATATTTTAGCCCTAGCCCTTCAAAGTCAGTGAGGACTCAGGAAATAAGAGAACCTGTGCTGTAACATCCTATAACTCAGTGGTTGTCTTAGTTACTTTTTACTCGTTGCTGGGACAAATACCCGACACTCAAAATGAAGGAAGGAAAGTTTTATTAGCTCATAGTTACTGGAGGTTTCAGTCTATATTTGGCTGGCGCAAGGCTGAGTGCAGCATGACGGAGAGCATATAGTTCATGGTGGTGCAACAACAGTAAAAATGGTGACAGAGGCAGCCAACCAAACACGGCAGCAGAGCAACAACAACAGCTCCAGTCTGTCTCTCTGTCGCTCTTTATATTATGTTCAAGCTTTCTACCTTAGGATATCCACCCTAGACCACACCCATAGTCTCAGCCTTACTCAGGCTTATGAAAGCAGTGACACTGATAATTCCATCAGTACTAGAACACATAATCCCAGTGAGTCATGAGTCAAGTCTCAATCTATAGAAGTCCCTGCCCAATGATTACATGAAGCTTTGAGGGGACAACTAGACATGTACCATAACAGTTGTCTCTCAAATTTTCTGTTCAAGGAGATTAAGGGACCACAGAGGAAGGTATATAGTGTGCCTAAAAGAGTTACCTAGAGAGAAAACAATCTCTTGGATTTCACAGAAAGCAAACTACTCAAGCAATGGCCATGACTCATCCAGACAGCTGATACTGACAACAGTTCTATAAAACACTGTACATGATTCCAAAGATAATCCTAAGAGGATTTCACTGACCTTGAGAGATAAAATAGATATATGTTTTGTTATACAGGTCATCGTTTAACTTGCCCTTAGCTACACAGCAGAAAAGTTTAAATATGACACATAAAACATAAAGCTAGATTAGAATGCTGAGCTGCAAAAGGCCTAAATAAACAGCTTCCAACATTGCCAGTTTCACCAGTAACCCATTGCAATTATGGAAAATTTGACTATGTATACAACTACCTTCTCTTAGATCAAGTAGAAGAAATCTATTGTACTAATAACTATTAGAAAATTTATCATGTCTACACCCTGTGTTCTGTGTAACTACAATGAGGACAACAATATGGGTTGTATCAATTATTGGGAATGTATTACTAACGTGTTTTGAAGCTGTTATGTTGCAATTTCTTATTAAAAGTAATAAAAATGAATAAAATAAAATTTAGGATAAATGTATGAGTTCATATAATTAGGAGTAATGAACTCTATTACAGTCAAAATAATGGAATTAGGAAAATAATTTAACATAAACTTATAAAAATTTTTGATAGCAATTTTTTAGTTAATGTGCCAATGTTATCAATATAGAAATATTAGCCGGGCGTGGTGGCCCACGCCTGTAATCCCAGCCCTTGGGAGGCTGAGGCAGGAGGATTGGTGCGAGGTCAAGACCAGCCTGGGCTACAAAAGTGAGCTCAAGGCCAGCCTCAACTGCATAGCGAGACCCTGTCTCAAAAAGACAAAAAAAAATATATAGAAATATTGGTATTCTATAGTTACATTAAAATTTATTTAGTAATAAGTTTATTGTGTCTTAAATTCAAAAAGAGAACCTAATAACTTTGAGTCAATTTGAGTTATTAAATACTAAGTAACTACAAGTCTTTTATTTGTTCTTTCTGCATCTCTTTTTATTAATACATAGTAAAGACAGTGAACAATCATTTTGAGAGTGAATATATAGACATAGCAGTACTAGTCTTTGTAAAATTCACTTCTCCCCTCCTCAACCTTCTTCTCTTCTCTTCTCCTCTCTTCTCTTCTCTTCTCTTCTAAAAGCTATTATTATTGTTTTTATTTTGGCTAATTTTATTAAAATGTATCTCATTTTTAAAGCATAAAGTTTACATTTATGTATTAGATGTCTGTATGTGGCATATCTTTATTTTACTCATTTCACCTTCCACTTCTTTTCTCTTATATTTTCTTGGACCCAATTTGCAAGTTATCTTGTATTTGATCATTATCTCCTTCTATCCATCCTTTATCACTCTTTTTTCATACTTTTCAATATTCAAAAGAGATACTATATGGTATTTACACTTAGGTGTCTGGTTTATGTCACCCAGATGTTTTTTGACACCTTCCAGAGGACTAGAATTTGAACTCACACAGAATCTCATGTCTATCTTATTCAAAGTCCACTACCCAGGAGCATAAAAACAAGATAAACTCTTGGTAGTCTCACAGGGATGCAACACAGGTTGGAAAATAAGGGAATCTGTAATCATTGGTTTTTCCATTAGACTTGTTTATCATATCACTTTACATGAAAGTTTAGAATGGCACCATTTTATATTTATTTTCAAAAGCTAACTTATGTCTTGAAGTGTTTCAATGTCTTCAGTAACTTCATCCACCTAATCTCATATTTTTTTTTTGTCTTTTGAGATAGGGTCTCACTATGCAGTTCAGGCTGCCCTTGAGCTCACTTTTGTAGCCCAGGCTGTTCTCGAACTCGCACTGATCCTCCTGCCTCAGCCTCCCGAGTGCTGGGATTACAGGTGTGCGCCACCATGCCCAGCCCCTTAATCTCATATTTTTAAAACTGAATTTTAATGTCTGTGAAGCTGTTGAAAGTTTTCATGTCAAAAACGAATTAATTCACAAGTGAAGAACATAAAATCACTCAAGCTTTCAAACAAACCCCCACTGAAACACCGTTTGAAATAATTGTGTATGATAGAGAAAATCTGTATCTTACTACCCTCAGAAATTCAATGGATACAACATGGAGAAGTTCCATTCTGAAACTGTTGTCCTCACAGAAGGATAAAGGGATGTTCTCTTACAGAGATACTCTATTGCCACTGACTGATCTCTTTTTCACTTGACCTGAATGGTGGTTGTACAGTGGAAATTTAATGCAGAAAGAATATACACAATGGCTTTTAAAACAATGAATACAAGGGAATCTAAAAGAAATGCAGAAGCAATAAATTATTTCCTTAGTAAAACAATACATTAAATACCAGTCGTTAAAACTTTCACACAGAAAACAAAATAATCAAAATTGACACAAAGACGATATTTTCACTAAAAACTAAGTTTTCATGGAACACTAAAATTCACTCCCACTTAATAGAACAAAAAAGGAAATAGAAAGAACAAAAGTAAATAATTCTGTACCAATTCAAAAACAGAGAAGAGGTCACAAATCCAAGTCCAGAATATTTTGATACAATCTTCACAACACTTATGAAAGCAGTGACACTGATAATCCAAAGTCTCTTTTCTCTACCACAAAATAGTAGCTAAAGAAATTTATTACTTTCTTCTATGAAGCCAGCATCACCCTCATGGCAGAATAACATGAAGTCATTTTATGGAAAGGAAAGCTAGGTATAAGTTGTCCTAGAAACTTAAACATAAACATCTTCAAATTTCTTAGATATTGAATGAGATGTGAATAAATATTTTTATATATCATGACCATATAATCTTCCACTCAAATATTCAAAGCTCAATATTGCACTATTCAAAAATACATTAACATATTTCAATATATTAACAAACCAAAAAGACAAAAAATGACCTATTAATTGTTGCCAAAAAAAAAAAAAAGCACACACAAAACTATGTGGGATTAAAATCTGTGAACTCTAGGCAGAGGACAATGCAAACTTATATATGGGAACCAAACAAAATATAGAGAGTTAACATCTGTTTTCTTATTTATTTTATGAATACTTGTTTATAATTCCTGCAGTTTTTAATCATTTTGGGAATGGTAACATGTACCTAACTTCCTTCCCTAACCCCTCCTCCTATGATTCCCTAATTAACTTTCTCACATCTGTTAGCTCTACATGTGTTGTTGGGAGCCATGGAAGTTGGAAATTGGTTACACGTGTGAAAGTGGGACTTGGCCTCAGTACCTAAAGAAACCAAGCAGTCCTGCCTTGTTAATGTTGGCTATTTATCACTAGGCAGCCCTGTGTCACATATTACTATCTACAAATGTATAAGTAAATCTCCATGCTGTTGTTCTCAAGGTCTTCTAGAAAACCAGGCAGCTAGGCTTCCACCTGACCCAACCCTTGTCCTCTTGTCTATCTTTTTCTCATTCCTGCTACCATTTCTCCCTGGTACAATGGACCACACTCAGAGATCAATGGGTCCCTACAATGTTTAGCACCTGCTATGGCTTACATTAAGCACAATGATTCAGGTTATTAGGTTTCTGTACATGAAAAATCTTTATTTCCTTCATTTTCCTTTCTCTTCCCCCTCTCTTTGTTCCCTTAGAACATTTCTCTACTTTGTGTAATCTGTCCCTTTGTCTCCCATTTTTTTGTCTTTTTTTATAATTTTCTTTGTCAAGCTTTCCTCACTCAAATGAGGGATACATGTGGTATTCAAGCTTGGCGTGTGATTTGTTTCAGTCAACATTATAGTTTCCAGTCGGCCCCCTCTGCTCCTGTACAAGTGTAGCTGCAAGAGTGCAGCCTGAGACTCTCCAAACCCGCGACCGAGCGTCTCAGGTGGTGAATATTAGCTCTTCAGGTCTGCAGTAAAAATGGCCTCCAATAAGACTACAGTGCAAAAAAATGGGAAGGAAACAAAATGGAAAAAATAAAAATGTTGAAGAATCAGAACATGAAGCATGTGCTAGTAAAAGTACTGGACTGATGTGTAGTGAATGGGAAAATGGAATATTTTCTGAAATGGAAGGGTCTTACAGATGCGGACAATGCATGGGAACCTGAAGAAAATTTAGTTTGTCCACAGTTAATTGAAGCATGTCTTAATTCACAAAAGGCTGGTAAAGAAAAAGATGGTATAAAAAAGAAAATCTTTATCTGACAATGAATCTGATGACAGCAAGGTAGTTCTGTTTTTCCATCACTTACTTCAGTTCATTTCTGAGCTATTCTTTTCCAAGTTTCAGTCCCTTTGTCCTGGAGAGGTTTACTTTCTGGCAGTCACTACTTCATCATTTTTTTCTCTCTCCATCATTCTTATGGAGAGATACTAGCCTTCCCCTCACCTTAAGGCTGGAGGAAGGCAGGATGCCCTCTCTCACCAGTCCTGGTCAACATTGTGCTGAGAGCTAGATCTGAGGCAGTTAGAAAATTAATTAAATTTACATGAGCAAAACTGACATGAAATTGTCTTAAATAACAGATGACAGAGTTGCCTAGTCAGAAAATCTCAGGAGTTTGCAAAAGAACAACACTAACAAAACCAGAGGAGCTACTGAATTTAATGATCACATAAGGCTGTATGACACAAGTTTAATATGAAAAAAACATGTGATCAGGTCTCACTATAAAGTTCTGTCTGCTCTTTGCCTCAATATGAGCCCATATAGGGCTGGAATGGGAGGCAACCATCTGTCTTACCCTCCAGGTGCTGGGATTAGAGAAGTACACCATGATACCTGGCACCATGCACATTTTTCTATCCCATACAGTTAAATATCAAAATAGGGAAATACAATAGCTTAGAAGAAGGAGGTTATATTGGAGACTCTTGACAATATTAACTCAGGCTGATGGTCAAGATTAAGGTCAATAGTCCATTATGGTACTGGGGAGATATCTCCGTAGTACAAATGCCTGCCTGGCAAGTGTAAGGTCATGAGTTCAAACCCCAGTCCCCCCCCCCCAAAAAAATATATATATATATAATGTCAGAAAGTTTCACTTTCTGATTAAATAAAAATGACACTTTCTTCCTGTGTCTTCCTTTAAAAGCCCCATATCATCAGACAAATCATGAGTGATCTATCAGACAAGTTTCAACTGATGTACTTCCTAAAATATATTTGACCAGTATGCTCAAAATTGGCAAGCTGATCAAACAGAAGAAAAGTATGAGAAACTTGGTAGTCTTGAGGAGGTTGGAGACACATGGCCATTAAATATTACATCACTGTGGACAGGGCTACAAAAACACATTAAATTAAAATGAATATTTGTATCTAGCAGGGATTATAGTTAATAATATTAATAATATTGTATCAGTATGTATATACTGATCTAAGAAATGAAAAACTGGAAAAACGAAGATTCTCTATAGTATCTTAGTATCTTCTCAGAAAGTTACTGGTGCAAACATTAAGAAGTGGATATTAAATAATTATGAAGTGTGAGAAAAATTTCAAAAGTTTAGGGCATGGTTTCACCTAATTGAAAATGATAATTTAAAATAAAATTTTCATAATGTACCTAGACATTGTCTAAAGCTATTCAGAGTTTCAAAGTAGTTTTTCATAAAATAGAGACAGAAAGAGGAGAAGAGAAAATGTGTGTGTGTGTGTGTGTGTGTGTGAGAGAGAGAGAGAGAGAGAGAGAGAGACAGAGACAGAGAGAGAGACAGACAGACAGACAGACAGACTGACAGAAACACAGAGAAGTTGGCTGCAAATACCTTCTATCACAATAAACTTGAAGAACATTGTAGTAATAAAATCACAAGGACCTTGAGACTTATAATTCAATATCAAACATTAGTTTACAGATTTCAAATTTTATAACTTGATAAATGTTAGGGATAATGGTTAAGAATAGGAAATAAATATTTTATTGTCCTAAAGAATGAAATTTATATAAGTTCCTAGACACATCAAAAATTAGTAAGATAATATGAATATAGTACATTTGCCACTAAGAGTATCAGAATTTCTATTAAAAAACTATTAGATGGAATATTTTTCAACAAAAGAAAACTGAAATGCTTATGACGTAAGTGATGACTTTATCAACAATAATATGTGAGCAAATATACCAATAGAAATAAAAATACATCAAATTTTACAGTATTTCAAGTAAAATTTTAAAAGATCAGAGCCTATTTTATAAATGTAGATATCAAAAGTCATGAAGAAATGCTTACCTGATGGAAACTATATATCTTCATGGACCAATTAGTATTGATGAAGTGATTATAACTGAATAATTAGCAAGATGGGCAGTAAATAGATAAAAATTATAATATGACAAATGGCTTAGATTTAGTACAGATAGATAAAAGTATTAACAGTCACAAGTAAATCAATATAATTTTCTACATTTAACACTATCAGGCTCTATAAATGGGTCTAATTAATGTAAGAGGGCCAAATGGTGCATTTCCTATTTTTATATGAGATCACAATATTGTGCAAGCATGGAGTGCATAAGTTCACTACATGTAGTTATTTGATATGTAGGTACACTGTTTTTCAACATTTATGAAACAAGTACATGTATTCACATAAAAAAATTAAAAACACTAATTAAAGTATAATTGCATAGAATAAAACAAATTCATGTATGTTTAGGCTCTCAGAATGTACATTAATTCCATGTTTTTATAATTGTCTGCATACATTTAAATTTTGGACAACTTTATCTACTATATTAGAAAAATACATATTCTACATACTTACGCTTTTCTTGACACTTCTTGTCTTTTTGTACTACTGTGTTTGGTTTGGAATAATTTCATCTCATAGACCATCTTTTAGCATTTACGTTAGACATATTTTGTTTTGCTTTTCCAATGCTGTATTTGCCTTACATAGCTGTATTTTTTTTTTCTGTACAAAAAAGAATAAAACACAACTCTCAAGGAATACCAAACTGTCTTGTAGCTTTTTACAGTAATAGGCAGATCTTGGTCTTTTTTTTTTTTTTTTTTTTTTTTCATTTTGGAGAGCTTTAATATCATGATGCACAATAATTATGCGTACATGTTTCAAATACATAATATTAACATTTTTTATTTGGATCTAATATTGATTAATAGAATAAGAAGCCTACATTTTTGTACATTACAGAATCTAGGCCACTAGGTCATGTCCCTTTCACCACTTTTACTTGAATACTAGCTTAAAACAATAATCACACATCTCAAAATGAATTACAGTGTGGTGGTAGCAGTACACTCAGACCAACAGATCCAATACAATCATGTACAAATTTAAGCTATGACCAGATGTGAAACAAAACTGAAACATTGTCTTCCAAAATGAAAAAATAGTGGAAAAAATATTGAAAAAAAATGGTGTAGTATTAACTTTATATATAGTACAATAAATCTCTCATATATACTTTAATTTCTTATGGATACAGCAGATACAAAAGCAGGAGTTTGTTTTGAGTTATGTGATTTTTTGGACATGGATGGAATCAAATTAACATACTAAGTTAAATTTATATTTACTATCCACTGGGTAGCCTCTATACCCTAATTTCAGTGGCTCTTTCACCTGTTTATAATTGTATGAAGTTAAGTTAGCTTCTCTGGAATGAGTCACTTTCACAAGATCTGATTAAATCACATTGAGGGATGAGATATATGAAAAGTAATAGATTATTAATTAGACTAATCCAAGTAGGTTTAGTTCTTTAAAGTTATTTATAATATGTTTCGATTTATTTGTCCTTTGTTATTAGTTTTACTCATATATACACATATAATGGCCTGGCCTGCTCAGCCTGCTCTGTGAGTGGGGCTGGCAAAACTTGTGGTTCCAGGGATCAAACAGTGGTTCCAGCAGTTACCTAAACTTGCCTAATCAGGCGCTTTAAACTGCTGAGCCATTATGCTGGCCCTATTCTTCTCTTAATATGCAAAAAGGAGCAATATCTATCACCTTACCAGGGAGTACAGGTGTACACCACCAGGACTGGGCTACTGGTGACTGGCTCAGTGTGCTCTGGGGTGGGCCCAGCACAGCAAGTGGTGCATAGGATGGACCCTGGTCCCTGCGCTACACAGGTCTGTGGTCCCTAAACAGGTGCTTAGTCCACTGAGCTATCTTGCCAGCATATGTATTGCATAGATCTGTGCTTTACAATGTAAAGAAAAAAAAAAATAAAATAAAAATAACCATTTTAAAGTTTACTTTAAAAACTACTGCTAATATGTGTACTCAAGAATGCTATATCAAGTGTTCAGATTCCTCTGCCCAATGCTACAAATTGTGAAGCACTAAATTAATTATGACAATCATGATTTAAAGTGGACTCCATAGCTCTACACACAATTTTCATTTTTTTCTCTTCTATGGTGCTATTAATTGTAAAATATTTACATTGTCTTTGGGGTCAAAAAGGTCAACGCTAACAGAAGAAAAGGCAGCTTCCAGCAGGGATGATAAGCAAAGCAGGCACCTCTTTCACAGCATGAGTTTTCTTCAACTGCAAAAGTACAATGAATCAACCCTGGAATTTTCCCAACAATGTGTATGTGCTACTATAGAAGTAGTCATTATAACCTGTGCAATTAAATTTTCAGTGTAAGTAACTTTGTAAAATAGGTCAACATTAAATTCATAAACATAAAAGTCAAATATAATATTAAGAAAAATGGTAAAAGAGTTGCTTACCTTGTAATTTCCAGCTTCCTCCAAGATTATATAATTGCATGTCATAAATAAGAAGGTATCTCTGCAGGCACATATTTTCCTTTTTTTCTGGGATGCATGCTTATTCTAAAAATGTGCTAGAAGAATATATGTCACTAGTCTTACAAAGCATATCTTGCCTTCTCACTGAAAATATATCTCAAATATCCCGTAATTTGTTGTTGAATGAGGGATTCTGGTCACCTTAGTAAATCACTACCATTTAAAAACTAAGGTACCTGAGGCTTTCTTGAACAGTATAGATACATTTATTTTGCCCATTTTTAAGTTATTCTGCAATATTTAGTAAAGGTTAATCAAATAACTTTTCAGTGAAATTTTAAATGTCAATAAAATTAAATCAGCAGGAAAAATTAAAGCACTTAATTACAAATCATACTATATAGTTTTATACCTATAATGTTCTATGCCTACACTGTGTGATCTTTCATTTCAGTACAGTCAGTATCAGATATCCAATAGCAGTGTGCACAACACAAAGATAAATCACAAAGAAAAGATGGAGCACAAAATACTCAACATAGCCACAACACTCCTGAGAAGAAAAAGCAGTGCTGAAAATATTGTTATACCCAACTTACAACTAGATCTAAAACCTTAATACGATATTGTGCTAGGGCAAGACCCTCATGCAGAACAACATAACCAGAAAATACAACAAGAATATTGTTGAATTGTGAGGAAATAATTGATTACCACAAAGAGTGGTATAATAATCTTATACTTAATTTTGAATGCAAATGTATAAATGATGTGGAGTTAAAACTGCTTAAAGGAGGAACACCAAAGGAATAACAGACAGGCAGAAAGAGCTACCAACGGCAAAAGCTACAACCATACAAATCAAAGTATGAAATAAAGTGTCAATATAAACAATTCTTTGATTAAATAAATGAATTTTCAAATCTCCTGCAGAAGAATTCCCAAGAATTTGCTCTCACTGTGGTCCATATTTAAAGATACAAAATAGGGCTGGAGAAATAACTCAGTGGAGTAAGTGCTTGCCTGGCAAGCACAAGGACCTGAGTTCAATCCCCAGTTCTATCGAGAGAGAGGAGGAGAGAGAGAGAGAAAGAGAGAGAGAGAGAGACAGAGACAGAGACAGAGAAAGACAGAGAGAGAGAGAGAGAGAGAGAGAGAGAGAGAGAGAGAGCACCAAATAGAACTCCCCATCTCTTATAGAGTTATCACTGACATCAATAAGTCATGGAGACAGCATAAATAGTTTTTGATATGATGTAAAAAGAACAAATATTCTGGTCATTTTCAAAGCCCCAGTTGAATCATAATACAAATATAGGGAAAATTCTAATAGGGGTACAGCTTACAACACTCTTAATCAGTACACTTCCAAACAAAGTCTTTAGAAAGAGGAAAATGTAAATGTTAATATTGAAACTAGTAACAACACTGAAAACCTCATAATAAATGTTCAATAATTATTGAAAGTATTATAAAATACCTTAAACACTTAATTATAAGTCATTTGTACTTACTTAGGGTAAGTAATTACAAAATATTAATAAAGAGCAGCATGAATGTTACAACAGATAAAAAAAATCCAGTAAAAATGAAGTATGAATTAAAGAGCATAGGTTTTGCCTCATAGATGAAACCCTTGGAAGCTCAGAAGGGGACCAAGGAAAATTTGCTCCCCTGTTGAACTGAATATCCTTATGAGCTTTTAGGAATAATTTCAGAAAATAATATTTTATGATTTTTATCTTTCAAAAAGTGTGTCAAATGTTATTGTTTGGATTTATATTTATAGCCTATTGTCTCCTTTTTTAAATACACTTTTCCAAAAGTGTATTAAATTGAGTTGCAAGCTCTTTTTTTTGTGAGTACAATTCACTGGTACACTTTAGATATATTTAGATATACATAATGATAATATGAAGTATAGGCAATTTGTAGCCTTATGCGCATGACCCTGCCCTCCCTGAAACTCTTCTTTCTCTCTTTATTGACACAAAATTTGCTTCCACTTTTCCCTTCTTTGTGTATTATTTTCCCTTCCTTTGTTTTCCTGTTCCCCCTCCCTAGTTAAACATTACATGTAAAGGTTTTCTCCCTCTTTCTTAATACCTATTACACATTTTGGTTATTATTTAGAATTTCAGTTTATCATAAGAGAAACAATACAATAATTTTTTTTGTCTTTTTGAGACAGGGACTCGCTATGCAGTTCAGGCTGGCCTTGAGCTCCCTTTTGTAGCACAGGCTGGTCTCGAGCTCGCGTTGATCCTCCTGCCTCAGCCTCCCGAGTGCTGGGATTACAGGCGTGCGCCACCACGCCCAGCTACAATATTTACACTATGTGTCTGATTTGTCTCACTTAAGAGTGTTATCTCAAGGTATATCCACTTATCTACAAATATGTCATGCTTTTCCTTATTAATGGCTTAGTAGGAAGTACACCATTGTATATAAAAAAGTTTCTTTCCCCTTTCATCAGTTGATGACCATCTGGGGTATTTCCAAAATTTTATTATTATATACTATGCTAATATAAAATGGGTGTGCATATATCAGTGTGGCATGATGTTATTAATTCTTTTGTGAAGATGTCAAGAAAGAGACTCCTTTGTTCAAATGATACCTTCAGTTTTAATTTATGAGGAGACTCCACACTGATTTCCACATTCGTTGCACCAGTCTACACTCTCATCAACCACAGAGAACGGTTCCTTTTCCTCCACAGTCCCTCTAGCATTTGCCCTTGATTGCTTTCTGTGTAATAGCCAGTCTTTCTTAGTGACATGGAATCTCAGCACTGTTTTAATTTTTGTCTCTCAAATGACCAGTAGTTTTGAATATTTGCCTTTTGCACTACTCAATCTGATAAGCATCTTAATTTCAGATTCAATTTGGGGAGATGTGGCTTTTTTTCTTTAGTTCCTTTTATATTCAAGGTATTATTCCTCCATCTGAATAACACTTGTTAAAAACTTTATCCCACACCGTGGGATGTTTCCTCACCTGGTTGGTGGCATCTTTTGCCATACAAAAGTCTTTAATGAGTCCTGTTTGCTGATAATTAGTAATATTTCCTTCATGATTCTAGTTTTGCTCATAAATTTTTTGCCAACAACAATATGTTCAAGAGTTCTAACTATTTTGCCTTCCAGGAGATTTTGCATTTCTGTTTTAATAATTAGATATTTGCTTCATTTTTATTTCACTTTAGTGCATGATGAAAGATAGGGGCCTGATTTTAATCTTCCTTGCATGACTGTCCCAGTTGCTGTGCTGCCCTCAGACAGTCATCTGAAGGCTGCTCTGAGCCATCGTGCTTGTCCCAGCACTGTTGTCAGCCTCCTCACTCTGCTCTGCTGTCTCTCTTTTTGTGCCATGGGATCTTGTTCCAATTACTACCTTCGCCACTGCTGCTGCAGTCCATAACCTTCCTGCCACTAGTGGCTCCAGTTAGCTGCTGTGATGCATGACAGAAAAGAAACAAAACCGAACAAAAGCTCAAAAAGACTGGTGGCCACTGAGAAAGCAAGTTTCTTGGTTCCTTCCCCTGTGTGTGGCAATGAGATTGTCTGCCAAGTATCAATGTCCTCTGTGTGTATCCTCTGTGTGGAGGAAGGAAAAAGAAGCAAAGGGCCTTATATCTCACATTTATCCTATGTCCTTTGAATTTGCCACACTGTTGCAGCCCATAGACTTGTGGCCCTTCCCGTGATGGTGGCCCCTGCTCCAGAGGCAGGCAGACTCTCTGATGGCTGCATACGGGTTGCTTGCTATTTGGTAAATCCCTATGCCTAGGCTTTGCTTAACCTGTAGATCTCTTTTTCAGACTGAGTTGGGCATGAAGATGTGTTTCTCTCCCTTTTTGCCAGTTACCTATGATTTTCGTTGATTTTCTCTGAGTAACTCTGACATGTGTCCTCCTCCGTTCAGCCATTGTCATCTTGCTGAGTATGGACACTTGATAAACTGTGGCAGGGTGTCTTACAATGCAAGGCATTGTTTTCAGAATTTAACCAGCAAATTACAAAGTAGTTTTGTTTATCTTCCTTTGTATTGTTCTATATTTTGACTGCCAGATTCATCATCTAAATATAACAGCTGAAATGATAATTTACTATGGTGTGAGTCTGCAATCTATAGATCCAGGTCAGAGTTAATAACCTTTCTTTTTTATGAAATATTTATCAATTACTTCATATTCTCATTTTTTTTTCATGCTATTAAACTTGTTTAGTTCCCTTTCTTCCTTATCTATTAATTTCTCCTTTACTTTTATGTCCATTGAAGTTTTTAGAGTAAATCCTTGACTTATGAATGAGATCCGTCCCAGGAGAATATTCATAAACCTGATAAATGAAGCTTATTCACCTTTAACCCAGATATACAATGTAAAGCATTAAAAAACACACAAAATACTATAAATAAGTTATTCTTATTTACCTTAAAATAGTCACACAGTACAATAGAGTATAAGAACTGGTAAGAAACTTACTGACTAGAGAAGGGAGTTTAGTTGGGAGAGGGAGAGGTGAAAGATCACCATCAATAGGAGATGAAGGTCAGGATGGAATTTTACTCACACCTATGTTGATGACACAGGTTTTTTAATGGACTCAATTCTGTCTACCCTCTTAGAACACTGATGCTCTGATGTCTGCATAATAGCTGTTTTTTTGGTCCTAGATGACTACAGAAATGGATGAAAATCTGAATTCCTGGTTCTACCTTTGCACATTTTTTATGCTGCAACTATGTGCCTCAAAATTAGCAATACCTCATCAAGTAACAAAAATTCCCATGCCATTTCCTGTGTTGTGAATTTCTTGGCTATTGCATTCTACCTTCCATTTAGCTCTCTTAATGTTTTTGCCAGACCTTTAATGCTACCAGAACATCATTGGTAAGATCCTTGTGTTACAAAGCAAGGATTTCAGTGAAGTCAACCTCTTACAGATCTAACTTGAGGCTAATGCTCAGCTCATTAATATTCTGAAGAACTCTTCGGACTCCTCAACCATCATCTCAAGCCCATGATTTCATGAAAAAAGCTATAGATCAAGGTTCTTCTACACCTCATCCATGGTTACAGCTGAAATATCACACCAAGCAAAGTTTATGTATTTTATGGCCTTATAAGTAGTGTGGTTTTTCCAAGATTTCCATGAGCTTGTTCCTATTTAATCAGCTGTCTTTATTGTATGATAAAAATTGTGACATAAATCATATTTTGAAAAGTTGCAATAACACTTTCGTTCACAGGTTGGATGACTGCCATACTATTTAGTGTCAGATGCACTACTTTGATATTGGAATAAAAATCATCCATGTATTGGGGATGATTTCTTCAAAAATTATTTCCTGAAATAATGGGCTTTATAACCAGGACTTTCAAGTTCTCTTCAACATGAAAGGTAGGGTCCTTGGTTATGTTCCTGAAGGCTCTTGTGTTCTCTAAATTATAAAATAAGAGAGGTTTAGTTTCAATGCCCAAAAAGCATTGCCAGCAAACAACAGCGTAACCGTGTTTGTCTTTTGTGCTTTGAAGCATGGTTTCATATTTTTTTTTTCTTTACAGATTAACTCTGTTCTGGGATCTTCTTCCAATGCAATGCTGTCTGAAAGACACTAGAAACTTGTTGGGATAAATAAGCTCCTTCACTGGCAATTTTTAAAGTATTGCTTAAAATTCTTGGACCGCTATGGTATCAGCGCTTGCAGCTCATCATTCGCTTTTCCATTGTGAAGGTTGGTCCTAGCCTTCAATCTGAGTGACCATCCATAGCTGTTCAACAAATAATTGATACAGCAAAAGATGCAGCCTGTTCACCTCAATTTTCAAGTGTTCAAACATGCCACTAGCTTGAGTAAACTGAGTATGATCTGAAACTGATGTTAGTCCTGCATCCATACTCAGAGATGTTTGTCTACCTCCTCTCTCACTTTGACATGCATGTTGGATATTATTTTTTCTTTACTGGCACAACAGACTTCACACATTGTTGTCTCTGTTCTTCAGAAGAACAGTTGATGTCTGCTGTCTTTTCACCTCTCTTAATTATTTTTACTTTTGTTTCCATCATCGATTTGCATTGGCTACAAGTTCTACGGACATCACTGCTGCCTCTTCTCTTGCATCTGGATATCCTGAGTCCTGAATGAGCCCTGTAATACTGTGCACTATCACAGTGTACAGTGAGCACAAAGCAGCAAAATGGAGACAATGGCCAGTGAACTTTCGAGCTACTTCCGTGGTTGGTTTGTAACCACAAATCTTGATAATCTGAGGTCCATTCGTATCCTTGGAAGTTCACAACAAATATTTGTAAATCATATAGGCTCCCTATAGGTATGGCAAAATCTTGGATTTTGGTAACATTTTTCTGTAAGCATTCTGATAGGTAAGCATTCTGATAAATTTTAACTTGGTACATGAGTGATGTCTTCCAATAGGAATAGCATGTATGCAAAGTCACATGATCACAACTGAACCAATGAGATTTTTTTCTCTCCCTCTTGCTAAAGCATTGTGTAGCATCTCCCAGCAGTAAGAGATTGTGGTGGAGAGCTTGTCTGCAAAAGAAGAGGAACAAAAGTTACAGAAACTCTCTTTCTCAATGAGATTAGGTAGATGCAGAAATGGTGCAAAATTTGTTTAGATAATATTGCCCAAATAAGGCTTGCAGTGTGAGTGATGTTTTTTTCATGAACAATGCAATTATACACTTCTGTGAAATCTCAAGGGAAGCCACAAGCAAGTGCCACTGGAATAGGTGCCTTGTTAGAAAGATTCCACTGTGCCAACAGTGATCCTGTTATACCCTGAGAGCCATCTTCTGCAGATGCTCCTTTCCCTTATCTTCCTCACACAGGCCACGAAGGTTTCCAAAGGTAAGAACAGGCTAATTTATTCAGATTTATTATTAGCATATGCTATGTTATAGTATTTTAGTCATTCTTGTATGATTATTTATGGGCTATTGAATATATAATCTGAGTTTCATTGTCTTTTATGGGAAAATTTGTTTTCACAGATAAGTCCTTTGTATTAGCAGCCTGTTGCTTGCAAACCAAGTTGTTTTTTCCAAAAATATATAATACTACAAATATTCATAATATAGTACATAATGCACATATTTATATAATATATATATATATATTTATATGACAGTTTCCTGTTTATTCAGTTAAATTTTCTGTTAGTTTACAATTTTTTTCAGAGAAACTTAGAATCATAGAATGAGTTTAATCTGCACTAGAACTTTTCATTATAATTGATTGATTGATTGAATGATTATGGCTTCTCAGCCTGCCCTGGGGGTGGGGCTGGCACAGTATGTGGTGCTGGGGATAGAATCATAGTCCCTGCGTTTGCCTAATCTTGCCTAAGCAGGTGCTTTAGATCACTGAGCTATCTCTCTGGCCCTATAATTTATAATATAATAGAAATTTATAATACAATTGATAATGTAATTATATTTCTAGATTAAATTGGGTATGCTTTTACTCCTCATTGTAATCTGCTTAAAATCTTTGTAACTTAAACTCCTTTACAAAATAGAGGCAATGATTTCTCTTTCCTTCTGAAGTAACAACTGAAGATTAAATAAAGCAACACATAAATGTACTTGCAAATGTACACATCATTAGGTAAGTACTAACAAAATCATAACTGATGCCATGGAATGGATTCAGCAGATTGTTTCCAGGATGTAACGTATGCTACACAAGGAACTTCAAAGTATACATCCAGTGGTAAATGAAAAGCAGCTAAATTTAAAGATCACAGGCAGAAGTGCTCAGGGTAGGTCCAAGGCAAAATAATTAAAAAGTGGCACAAACAGAAAAGTTGTGCCAGAAGGACAGAAAAATAAGAAGCACACAGAAATCAAGCTCTGTGATCTAAAGCATGGCCACTCCAGTCTGTGTCACTCACTGAGTCTCTAGTAAGATGGACAGGAATGATTGCCAGGAACCTGAGTCATCTCAGGGGCTTTCAACATGCCTGCCTGTACTGCTTACACTCTAATTTATTTATATGTATGAAATGTAGTCTGTCTTTATGGATTTTTAGATACAGTTTAAATGGGGTGAAAGGTTACTGAAGGTCCTGCTAAAAGCTAGCATGCATATGCTCTTGCCTACAGAGTCAGTAATTGCCTGAGTGTTTGATATTTTATTTTCTACCTCCTAGACCAATGAAAAGGGGTTTGGCCTTGGGCTGTTGACTAAAATCCACTGGAAGGAAAGGCATTTTCTCTATCCTCTTTGTGCTGGTAGTACAGCTATTCCTCACTTGACAACACACCTGAAGCACTTTCTGACTCTAAAAAAATATTTAATTATTTATTGGGTACAAAGTCCTGCTGTGCAGCTTGGACTCATAGTGATCATCCTGTCTCAGCCTCCCCAACACTGTGATTATAGGCATGTGCCACTATGCCTGCTTTCCGGGCAGCATAGTAGGCCCAAGGTTCTGTGGCAAGAAGTACCTGGGATTAAACCCAGGTCTTTTTGCTTGCTAGGTAGAAACTGAGACTCTTGAGCTGTCTCCCCAACCTCCAGACTGCTTAAATTTACTCCTCTCCACATGAATCTACTGCTTACAGACTGACTATGACACAGAAACATGACCTTCAGTGCAAATTTATGGTAAGTTCTTCTTTAGTACAGTACATTAATTTTATGCTGATCGTACTCTATGGTACAGTACTATAGTTCTGTGTTCTATTATACATGACAGTGCTTAATGTAGAAGTCATGAAAATAAAAGCAGTAATCAAACTGGAGTTGCCTTTGCCCATTTCTTTGTGCTGATGTAATGCATACACTATTTTAGTTATGTTCTCTTATTCCTGGAACTAAGTATAGCAGTGTTACAATTCGCAACTTAATTCCATCTATATTTCTGGTCATAAGCTGAACTGGAGAAGAACTGAATGAGCCTTCTTTATAATGTCAACAGTGAACATACCATCAAATTTGATTCAGTTCTCTTCCAATTTATTTGTGACCAGAATCATAGAAAAGAATCAAGTGTGTGAACCAAAGTACCACTATACTCAAAAACAAGTTAAGGGAGCAAAGGCTTATTTTAGTTTCCAGTCTGTAGAGCTTTCAGTAGATAGGTAGCTGATACCAAGTCATAGTGACATGGCAGGTGCGGGTCACAGGGGAAATAGTTCATGGGCCAGCAAGCAGCAAGGTCAACAAGCCTGCTTGTACATTCCTCATTTACTGTCCTTCCAGGCTAAAATCTACTGACTGATGTCATTCACAGCCAAAGGGGATCTTTGATTACTACCCCTAGGACTATGCTAAGTCCATATTTATTACATATTCTTAATGTAATCCAGCTGACTCTGCAAAGCCTGACCTATGAGCGCGGGAGTCTTTGTGAGGACATCTAAATACAAGCTGTGACATATGTTATACACTGTTCCTCACTGAGTGCTCAGTTCATTCAACAACCAATCACAGTATCAAAACGCAATCATAGCTGGGCGTGTTTGCTCACACCTGTAATCCCAGCACTTGGGAGGCTGAGGCAGGAGGATTGGTGCGAGTTTGAGACCAGGGCTACAAAACTGAGCTCAAGGCCAGCCTCAACTGCATAATGAGACCATGTCTCAAAAAAGAAAAAAAAAAAAACCCACAATCATAAGGAAGGAATGTCCATGTAGTAGTGATTGTTCAGCTTGATTTGTTTTGTGACTATTGTTCAATTGTATTTTAACACATGAATTAAAATACCTTCTTTGATTTGTTTATAAGTTGCTTATTTAGACTTTTGGAAATCTTATTATTTTATTATTTACCTACAATCCATAATTTTCCCTCATACTTTGCACATAAATTATTTTCATAGATAAATGTGATTAATCTAGTGTCTTTCATTGTTTCCAAATTTCTTCTAAAATATTAAGTCAAATAACAGAATAGATTTTGTTTTAGATACAAAATACAATCAGCATATATTCCTATAACAACTAACAGAAACATCTAATATGCAGTAGTTCAACTTCCAAATATCTTTCTCAAAGGCTATTTTTAAAAAGTGATATGTTACATTTTACAGAAAAAGTTGAGAATGCAAAGTTTTATACATTTTCCACCTTTGTGTTGAGTCAAGTGTTATATTCTATATATAAAGTTTTACTTTAATGAATGTGAGATACAAGATATAATTTTATACTATTGGGAGTACATCTTTTCTTCAGAGGAGTAAAACTAATTAAACTAGTAAAACACTTAGCTATTGAAAGTTTGATATGCGTGCAGGGACATGGTAAAGCTTTGCTATAAGAAAAAACATGCACTGTTACCTTCTTCCTTTGTGTTTAATAGAAGCTGATCATATCTTATGAGTTGTGTGTCAGTGTGTCTATGTCTGTGTGACAGTATTTTATAGAGGAGAACAATTCACATATTCATGGTGTTCAATGCAGGACTATAAAAAGGTGACAATGTTAGAGTCAGCAACAATTAAGTTGACTGGATGAACTCCCAGTTAAGAGGAATAAGAGTACAATAGCACATTTAGAACAATTTAGAAAGAGTCACATTAATTATGAATTTGCACATGAAATGGAGCCCGTGCCTTTGTGAATGTATTTAAGGAACATGTTTTGTCTTCATTTTAATAATAGTGCTATGGTTATATAATGTGTGTGAACATCTCTGGGCTAAAAAGCATCACAAATTTTACTTTGAAATGTCAGATAAGATGCAGAGAAGTTGTTGTGCCCCTCACAATACTTTTTTTTAAAGTTCCACACGCAATAATTGCATAATTCAGCATCCAGAAGCAAACAGGAACATGAAAAATGAAAATATCCTCTGGGAAGAATTGTCATGAAAGTAGTTCTGTAACTTTGACTATTTGAGATATACAAATAATAATTTTGGACAGAGCATTCACTAGTGATTTTTACTGAGCAAGTCTCAGGGTCTTTATGCAGAGAAGGCTATGGTGCAGCCTCTGGCCCTGCATGGAGTCTGTCAGCGCAACTCTATTACTTTGGCCTGGGATTTTATGATCTTCATTCCTTGGCGGGCTCCAGGTTGAACATAAATCATGAAAGAAGCTCTTTGAGTTGGTGAGAAAGCAGATTTTCCCAGAATTTATTGTCTTTGTGCTGCTATGGAAATTGTATGTGCGGAACAGCAGATTGAATTGTTCTGCGGGGGTTAGACTACATAGGTAAGTGATATGTAATAAATTTTATGGGCACTTCTTTCTATAGATTTGGGACCCACTTTGTAGACACATTTAATTTGTTCCAAAATATTTTGATTTAAAAGCCATATTTTTTTTCAGGGAAATGTAAATAAAATTAAGATGTCATGAAATTCATAACTTTGTAAGATACCAGATAGCTGAATATTTCTAAAGTCATTTTCAGACAATCAGTAAGGCAATCATGCTTCCACCAAAAACATTTGAAATCTTAATTTAACTTAGAAATAATCTGCATATTTTGCCTTTTTCAGTTTAATAATTTGGATCATGCTAGAAAGCACAATAGTTTAATTATCATGATGTGTATTATATAAGAACATAATGTCTATTTCAAACACTGTTATAAAATACAAGTGAGTACCAGAGAAGAATAAGGAAATATTAACTTTAGGTAGGATAAATAAATAAAGATAGAAAAGTGTCAGGAAAATTGGAATGTTAAAATTTTACTTTTAAGATAAACTTTATGGGGCTGGGGAGATAGCTCCGTGGCACAAGTGTCTTCCTAGCAAGTGCAAGGTCATGAGTTTGAATCCCAGTCCCTCAAAAAAAAAAAAAAAAAAAAAAAAAAGATAAACTTTAGCTTCAGAACACGAAGGTTATTTAAGCCCAGCTTAAATACATATTTTCCCTTTTCCCATCATACACTAAGCATGGGCAATCTCCTTTAACCACCCCATTGGACTTTTCACCACTCTCAACTCATAGATTACCTCTTCTTTTCACCATCCAAATGTCAGTTGCAAATATATGGAAATAGTTTAGAGTCTAACATATACTGACAGCCTGGCAATGGGACAGAAATTAGGAATGTACAGCCTAGTTCATACATATTAGAGATATCTCTAAGTCTCATAACTATACCCATCACTAGAATATAATGCCTTTCTTTCCTCCTGCCTAATAAACCCATTCTTGCCTCTTCTGATGCATTCTGAGATACTTTTTCAGTTAGTCAGTGAACCTGCCACATAATTTCCACCCCAGTCCTTCTGCCTTGCTTTATAAGTGTATTTTCATTACTTGGATAAAACAGGATAAACTTCTATCTCAAGATGTGTATATTGGTCACATCTACTAAATAGTTGCTGCTCTATAATGTAAAATAAATGAATTCCAATGATTAAGATCCAAATACCTTGGTGGAGCATTATTTTGTATAACACACGTATCCGCTAGGCATATGCCATTGCACTATTTACCATATTGAACAAAAGAAATGCCTACAATCTTCAGGAACTTCCAATAGTCATAGACATACTGTATTACATTACAGTAATATGAGCATTTTGTTATTTTAATAATACAAAGTGGAATGACATTATTCTGTTGAATAATAGAAGTCCAGAGGTAGATGAAAGCACTACACTGTCCCTTACCACAAAGAACATAATCAATTTTAGCTCTTCTGTGGTGACACAGGGCTAGAAGAAAAGCAGGAGAAAAATGACCTCGATTTGTGGAAGAGAAAAATAATTCCTCTGGTGATAACAGAAGAGTTTTCCTGGAAGAAAGAGGTATGTGTTTTGGGACATGGGAGCTTCTAAAGGTCAAAAGATGGAAGTGCTCACCTGAAACAAGGGAGACAATTCATGAGCTCCATGGCATACGTGTAAGATGATGAAATGCTCTTCCCATCACCTCAGGACAGTGGATCTCCCATTATGAAATCTCTTAGAAGTTATTCATCAATTTATTGGAAGGAAAATGGGCCCTGCCCATTGGGAGTGATGACGCTGTGGACCACTAACATTTTGTGTCAATGTAGATTTAGACTGAAAAGTCCTGGGAAGTTTTCAAGGCTTAATTTCCATCTAGAGCAAGGGGAACTATAAAGAAAGATTGTCAGTGCCTCATGTCTGATAGGAGACTATTGCACTGTGATTTCCAAAGACACACAAGATGGTAGTGGTAACAGGACAGTTAGTTTGAATTATAGAAGATAGCATATCAATTAAGAAAAGAAAGTCTTCTTACACATAAATAACCAGGACATGAATTAGAATGATAAGTTTTATGCATTGTTAATAAATTAAAATTAAAAATGATTATAGTTTTGGCATTGAATTTACAGAACTTTGGAATAAATTTGATGTGAGAAAATAAATGAGAGGAAGGATAAATACATATGTACACAGAATCATACAGGCATGTGTATACATCATGTGCGCGTGTACATGTAGAAAGTGTCTGGATGGGCATAGTTATAAATGAAGACAACCAAGCAAAGGTAAAATTTTCAGTTACAGTTTTTGGTATCCTTGGAATTAAAGAACCATGGCATTAGACTTGAAGTGCAACTGCAACATATTAATACTGGGTTTTTTTGACTCTTAGAGATCAAAATTGCTGTATTATAATCCCCAATTCAAGCATCCCCATACATTAAGGATTCAGTAATAATGCTGCTGTTTTCTATCATTTACCTACAATCTGAGTCATCTAACAGATATATAAATCCGTGGTTCTATTTGTAAGTCACACTGATATATAAATGTTTAGTACAGTTGTTCAGTAATCTCAATAAGCTAAAAGAACTTTTCTGAATATTTCATCTTTGAAAATATTATAAATAAATTTGTTACAGCTCTGTGTTAAAGTGAACTGTTCTATGTGACCACTGAATGATGCCACTCATGCTTTCCTGAAAACTCCAAAATCATTTCCAAATGTATACTAGTTAATTTAATTTTAAAATTATATAAATGAAGAAGATTTCTGGAATCAATATTTTTCAAGGGCAATGACTATAAACCTAGTAACAGACAAAAAGTAGTGGTTTAAATATACCCTTATCAACCTGGCACATGTATTCTTTTTTTTTTTTTTTTTTTTTTTTTTTTTTTGTCTTTTTGAGACAGGGTCTCGCTGTACAGTCCAGGCTGGCCTTGAGCTCAGTTTTGTAGCCCAGGCTGGTCTTGAACTCTCACCGATCCTCCTGCCTCAGCCTCCCGAGTGCTGGGATTACAGGCATGCGCCACCACGCCCAGCTATATTCTTAAGTGATGGGCCAATGTTTACCATTTCCCATTATCATAAAAACTGAATAACACACAATTTGGTGAGAATAAAACTAAATATTTTCTTCAGTTGTTTTTAGAATTTTAAAATAAGTTTTAAAAATATTAAATGGAGACATATGTTGCTGTGAATAATGACAATTCGCAATCCATAAATTACAATTTTAGACATGAATGTGACAATTATTCTAGAGTATAAGTTGTATTTTATAATATTTTCATATCAACTAACACATTGCAAGATATATAAACTTTTGGTAATTTATTTTAAGCCATTAGATCATTGATTTTTTTTTTTTTTGCTAGATCCTTCAGTGTGTCATGTACAGAAAGACTGTAAACTCTTGCATCTAACAAATGTCTAAGCAAAATTTATTATTATTATTATTATTATTATTATTATTATTATTATTATTATTTTAGGGAGGGGTCCACAGAGTGTTCAGGGTCTCACTACTAGATCAAACTCTTAACGATCCACCGGTTTACAGGCTTCTAAGAACTGTGATTATAGGCACGTGCTACTCTGCGAGTCTCATTTTCAGTGTGCTCTGGGGTGGGGCCAGCACAGCAGGTCCAGGGATCAAACCCCCAGGCCCTAAATAAGAAAAAATATTGATTTATTTCAATTATAAGTATATGTTTAAGTTACATCCACTTACATAGAAAGTCTTCTAGTTTATCATTATGTATAGCTGAGTAATATTCCACTGTGTAAAAACACCACATCTTTTTCAACCATTCTTCAAATGATGGGCATTTTGATTATTTCCAAGATTTGACTATTACAAATTGAGCTGCTTCAAACACAGGTGTACAGACATCACTATGATATGATGTTTTCAGTTCTCCTGGGAAAATTTCCAGTAAGGATATAGTTGGATTGAATGGGATTTCGAGTTCTAGCTTTTTAAGGAGTCTCTACACTGCTTTCCATAATGGTTGCACCAGTATGCATTCCCACCAGCAGTGGAGAAGGGTTTCTTTTTCCCCACAGCCTCTTCAACATTTGTTAGTGGTTGATTTCTTCATGGT
This sequence comes from Myocastor coypus, assembly GCA_004027025.1. Lineage (NCBI taxonomy): Eukaryota > Metazoa > Chordata > Mammalia > Rodentia > Myocastoridae > Myocastor > Myocastor coypus. Next base: position 17,740 of record PVJA010015868.1, on the reverse strand, counting down.
AACCATTCTTTCTGGAGTGAGAGGGTATCTAATGTTGAGAGAAAACATTCTCTCAGGCTTTCACAGAGAACAAATTGGTTAAGCAATGGCCATGACTCATCCAGATGGCTGACCCTGAAAACAGTTCTACACAGCTCTGTACTTGGTTTCAAAGTGAACCCTGAGGGGATTTGACTGACCTTGGGAGACACAAAAGTTCCATGTGTTGTTATACAGGTCTTGCTTTTACTTGCCCATAACCACCCATCAGAAAAGTTTAACCATGAAGCATAAAACGTAAAGCTAAATTAGTATGCACAACTGTAAAAGGCTTAAATCAATAGCTTTCATCACTGCCAGTTTTGCCAATGACCCACTGCGAATATGGAACATTGGGTTATTTATACAACTGCTTTCTGTTAGTTCAATGAGAATAAATTTTTTGTACCAATAATGATTAGAAAAATTATCACATCTACATGCATTGTACCAAATATTGGAAATATACTACTTAGGTGTTTTGAAACTCTCACATTGTTATTTCTTATAAATTCAATAAAAAATAAAAATTATTGAATTAAAACATCAAAATATTTATGGGAAACAATTGTTTTGTTTATCATCAAGGGAAAAACATCTTTTGTATTTTCTGTTTTCTATTCTTCCAATGATGAAATATTTAATGTTAGTAAACTATATGCTTGGAGAACTACAGTTAAAGGAAATAAAATGGCTTAGAACTTTAAATAATTTAAGGTATTCTTAAACAGTTTTGAGTAAATTTCTTACCTATCATAAAAGAACATTTTTTGTGAGATAAAAAAATAGTTTAAATTATAAGGGCCAGCAAGATAGCTCAGTGGACTACAGCACCTGCTTAGGTAAGCTTAGGCAAGCTCAAGACAGTGGCTCCATCCCTGGTAACACATGCAGTGCTACTGTCCCCTGGGGTACAGTGGGTGTTATGGTTTATGTCTAGTTGTCCCCCCAAAGCCTCATGGAGTCATTGGGCAGGGACTTCTAGAGTTTGAGACTTGATCCATGATCCCTGGGATTATGGGTTTTAGTACTGATGGGATTATGGGTGGAAGTACTTCTGGGATTATGGGTGTAGCCTAGGGCAGGAGCTAAGGTGGAGAGCCTGAATGTAATATAAAGAGAGACAGACAGACTGGAGCTCTAGCTGTTGCTGTTGCTCTGCTGCCCTGATTGACTGGCCGCCTCTGCCGCCATTTTGTTGCTGTTCTGCCGCCATGAACTGGATGCTCTCTGCTCTGTTCCACTCAGCCTTGGGCCAGCCAAATATGGACTGAAACCTCCACAAACTGTGAGCTAAAAAACCCTTTCCTTCCTTCATTTTGAGTGTTGGGTATTTGTTCCAGCAACGAGCAAAAAAGTAACTAATACAGTGGGATATGCCTGTAATCCCAGCACTGGGAGTCTGAAAGTAGGAGGATCACCACAAGTCCAAGCTGCAGAGTGAGACCTTGCAACCACCATAACAATACCAATAATGATAAACATTTTTCACAAGAGAAATTGTATATATATGTGATTTTTAAAAATAGATGATAATTACTTTGTTCTACTTTCATGCAAATTATCATCTTCATTATTACAGAGGTGAAGTAAAATAATAGTGCAGTTCAGCAAGGCACGGTATTGAGGCAGAGTACAGCATGGCAAACCATGCCCAAGCATGGTGGCAAGTGTGACTTGTCACTTATGACGAGCCAAGAAAAATAGTTTACGTGGCTCTAGGACCTATCAAACAGTGCTATTTTTGATTCTTCCTGCATAAACTCTAGCAGATTTTTGATAGGATGGCCTTTAATTGTTGTGAATCTCAGGAGTGAAGGATGCAAAATTAAGTTGCCATTCACCTCTTGGCTGCTGTGTTCTTTCATAGCGACCTCTCTCAACCTGTAAAGTGTACTTCATTTCCTACTTTAACTGACCTACACTTAGTGTGCAAAATATTTCTCTTTTCCTCTCTTTACTACATGTAAAACCTTGATACCTTGTGTTGCTAGTCTGGATTTCAATTCTTTGTTTGTGACAAAAAGAACCTAGAAAACATGTCCAGAATGCATCTTCAGAACCCATAGCAGCAGGATACATCAGTGAGAGAATGACATTGTGATGAACATGTTTTTGTGCTTGTGTGAATCGTAATTGCAGATGAGAAACAAAAAATATTGGATGTGACTACACTACAGGATAATGTGTGTAACCCTAAGGTATTCATGAAGGTGGAAATGTAGAAGCTTGGGAAATAGCAATAACCTTAATTATTCACTCTATATATCTCAATGATTCAAATAAAATATGAACGTAGAGAATGAAATGGTGAACACAATGCTGGAACAAAAACTCTAAAATGTAGTACGAAGGATGATAAGTGTCCATGAAAGTTGGAATACTTTAAAAAAATAGGAAACCACTGAAAGGCTTTATCATTAATAGTCTTAGATGACTTCTATTTCAGATAGATATCACGGCACTCTAATGGCCATTTACTTAGCATACACAGAGGTCACTAACAAAAAAAAGGAGTTTTTCAGACAAAGTAGAACACAATCCTTCCCTATAGACAGGGTAGACTTTGGAGAAGTTTAAAAATTCAGAATAAATCATTTTTTTAAATCAGTTTCCCTTAACCTCTCTACTCTAAATAAACTGTTTAAATATTCTGGGGTATAATTAATCATTTTAAACATACAGTGTCAACTATTGTAATTATCAATTAGAGAAAAGAGAAATATGTCTGCTATATTTATGCATAAAAAGTTTTGGATTGACAGGCCACATTAGGACACTTCTGGACTCGCTTCGAATGAGCAACTATATTTCTGCTTCTGTTTTATTCATTTCTATGTGGGCTGCATTCAGTTTGCTGCTTCAGTGGCTTGGGAGAGACAGAGAAGAGTCAGGACTGCTATGGTCTGCGTGTAGATGTTTTGATAACACCTCATGTAGTCATGGAGGACAGGCCTTTTGAAGAAGTGTTACTCTAAAGTTTGTGACAGATTCTGGTGCAAAGATTGAATTGAAGGTGTAGGGAGTAAACGTGAGTGCTTGCTGGCTGACCAGTCTAATGAATGGAATCCAGGAGACTGGACAAAACCAAAAGGTGAGATAAAACCCTGTTTTCCCTTTTGCTCTTGTTACTTTTTCTGTTTACTACCACCATAAACTATGGCCACTCTGCCAAGCCACCCTGCCTTGATTATGGACAGAAACCTCTAAAAAGTGTAGACAAAAATAATCAATCACTGTTATTATCAATAAATAAATAAATAAATCCAAATTTGAGTAAAAAAAATAACAGCTGAAAGATAAATAACAAGAAGCTGGTTGAAAAAAAAAGATATTTGATGAGGAGGATGTAAAGAATGATTTTTAAAAAGAATTTAGAACAGACTAGAGAATAGCACATAAGCAGGAAAGTTTGCTGAAAAGACAAATGTCTACAGAGATTTAAGAACCTAAAGATCAAAAGGTTAACTCAGTTCTTTTTCAAAAAGTGTATGGAGAATTGATATGCCTTGATTTTATTCTAAATGCCAATAATATGGCAAGATTTTTCTTTATGATACTTATGTGCAAGTAGGGTAAAGAGAAAACAATAAAAATAAATAAAAACTGTATATGTAGTAAATGCTATGAGGAATAATAAGAATCTTGAGGTATGTGGCATAAAAGGCCTTCACTGAGACATTTGACTAAGAACATAATAAAATAAGATGCAAGATTTGTATATGTGTAGATGGAAGAACATTTGAGGCAGCAGGCTCAAGCATTACCTGTTAAGCAATGCACAGTCTAGATGCAGTGGCTACGAAAACGTTGGATGTGTTGTAAGCTCTACAAAATCTCTGGTACAGCCAGGCTTCAGGGATGATGGCCTGAAGACAGGTGGGAAGTACTGTAAAGGACCTCTGGGTCAGTGTAAGAACCTGGATTTTCCCCTAGGAAAAATAGAAAACTGGCGATAATTTTAGGAAAAAAAATGATAGCATCTTACTCAAATTTTAGTGTGTTTGTTCTTATGTGGCATATGTCTTACTTATTTTTTACTCATTGCTGGGACAGATACCTGATACCCAAAATGAAGGAAGGAAAGGTTTATTTAGCTCACAGTTTGTGGAGGTTTCAGTTCATATTCGGCTGGCCCAAGGCTGAGTGGACCAGGGCAGAGAGTATCCAGTTCATGGCAGCGGACCAGCAATAATCGCCACAGAGGCAACCAACCAACAACGGGAGCACAGAGCAACGGTGAGAGTCTGTCTCTCTTTTATATTACATTAGGCTGTCTGCCTTAGCCTAGACTCCTCAGGCCACGCCTATAATTCCCAGCAGTACTGAGACCCATAATCTCATCAATACTAAAACACATAATGCCAGTGGATCATGAATCAAGTCTCAAACTCTAGAAGTCCCCGCCCCACGATTGCATGAGGCTTTGGGGGGCCAGCTAGAAACAAAGCATAACAATATACACACATAACAATAGCAAAGTCCCAAGCATGAATTATTATTAAGCAACTATTAGAGAAGAGCAACAAAGATACATTAGTGTTTCATACCGAGTGTTCGTAGCAGAAATTTGAAGCACTCAGTAGATTCTGAATATAATGTGATGATAAAGAAAGAGAAAATTGGATTAGCTATTACATGAAAGAAAAGACAAGGGAAAGAGACAGATATACAGGAGAGAAATGTGAGATTAAGAAAAAACAGGTAAAAATAAGAGAGAATATGACAGGAGAGAGGAGAGAAGACAAATGATAAATTAACAATACTTTCCTCGAGCACAGGAAGTGTGCTTTGAGTAAGCATAAAAGTAGAAAATGGTAATAATTAATCAGAATTCTTAATCTTGGTGTGATAATTTTAAAATATTTATTAGACATACATCTACAGAAATTCTGCCGACATCTAAAGTTTAGTGGAAAGCTTAATTTGGTGAAGTAAATTCGGAAATAATTATATACAAGAAAAAGTATGACTTGGCAATGTTTATTTTAAAGGTATTTTACACTGGATTATTCTATGGAACTTAACAAATGTACAATTCTATGTAAAATTTAATTATGAACCTTACAAACATGTACATTGGGATGAGCCCTAATAACCATTAAACAAGAAATACTTAAATATTGCAAATATCGCTGTTTTGCTCCTATGCTCAGAAATGCATTTGACCCAAGTCAGCATTTTGATTGGATCATATTTCTGCTGCCAGCAAAGATCTTCAACTTTTACCATAGTGTTCTTTTCTCTTCCATAACCCTGGAGCAATAGGATTTTCCTACTTTATATGGAACAATAACAACAACAACAAACAAAAAATCTAGTCTACTCTGCTCAAATTATGGTGCTCTGACCAAGGATAAAAAGCCCCTTTTGAACTGGGAAACAAAAAAGAAAGTATTTATCTATTTCTATGCCCTCAAGCGTTCACAGATAGCATGAGGTCAGTCTTTAAAGTTATGCAAAAATAAAAATATATTTAGAGTTCATGATAAGATATAAACAATTCACCTCTAAAAATAAATTTACAGTATTTCTATTTTCTCGAACAGCTGAGGACCCTAAGTTAAATGTGTGTTTCCAGTTTAAAAACAAAAGGCAAAATACTTCATTAGGCATTTGTAAAATATTTTGAAATGTTTCCAAGAAATTGAAAAAAGAAATGCTTCAATTATTTCAACTATTCTAGTAATATCTGTGTAACGAATACTATTGCAAATAAAATGCTTTAAAATACTTCAGTTTCAAGCAAACTGAATGGAATACGTAGTTTATTTAACATCAGTCTGCTATCATTCAATATTATTTGGCATATAAATTGGTAGAATTTAAATAATACTCAAATTGCTATAAATAATGTTTTGCCTTTGATATATTTATGGATGGAATTGATACTAAGTTCTATCTCATTCTCACAGCAATAAGCAAAATGGGAAAAACATGATTAGTCTTATTAAGGAACACATTTAAAAATTTGGTGTTTTGTAGTTGTTCATAAAGGTGTATAATAACTTTTGTGGTGAATATTAAAATAAAGTAGGAAATTTGCATGCAGGACAATATAATTTAAATATATTACTATTAATGAAGTCATAGAATAGTACTCACTTCTCATTAACGACGTGCTCTGGGAAGCCCAGTGAAGGCTGAAAACCAAGCATAGTACTGAATCTTATGAGCTTTATTGTTTTTTTTCTTAAGCACATGCCTAAGATAAAGCTTAATTTATGGTTATGATATGTAGATTAACAACATTAATTGACTATTATATCATTAAACTTCAGTAAGAGTTTAGTGGATGGCCTCTGTTCCCCTCTGCCTCTCATTTATCACCTAAAGGAAGCATTTCTTGCTACTCTTTAGCATATCCAAATAACCAGACTCACTGTTCCTGTACCTTGGGCACTATGGCTTATTGTGAGAATCTCTCACAGAGCCCGAATCTAGATACAAGCAAGCTTTATTGCTGGCACTGAGGGTAACCAGCAGCAGCAAAACACCAAGCACATGGCTGTTTTCTGCCTGCTTATACATTAATATGTTCCTTAATTACCATAGCAACTGCATTCCAAAGGTGTGCACAAAAAGGTCACAAGTTTGGATTTCCCAGGTGTGGGGCAGGCAGGATGTGGTCAATGTTAGCTAACACATAGTTTGTTCATCAGTTGGTTTCTTTAGATGATGACTTGTTCCACCTTAATGGGCTTATGGTTAGCTACGGGAAGGGCTGAGAGGTAAGTTAATCTAAAGTTTAAGAGACTTTACAGGATTTTTTTTTTTTTTTTCGCAGAGCTAGATTGGTGAGATGAGCTTTAGGAGGCTTAGATTCAATAGCCTCCAACATCACAAGCTTCACTGGTGGCCCACTGCAATTGCAAAACATTTGACTGTATATATATATGCTTCCTCTTAGTCCAAAGAGAAGTATATTCTTTTGCCTTTTTTTTTTTTTTTCTAAGCAACATCAATATGGAGGTGGGTCATGCCCACACACTGTACTCTGTACAATGATTGTGAGGACAATGTGCAATATGTCAACTTTCAAAGAAAAGAAAGGGGAAAAGAAAAAAAAAAAAGTAATGTTGATTTAGAAAGGTTAATGTTTAATTGTTTGATCTATCTTATGTATCTATATGTATTAATCTAAACTGATCTGATGATGAAAATATGTAATATAACCATTGTTAAATTTAAACAATAAAAAAATTGAAACTCAAAAAAATAAATTAATTAAAAAAATTTATTACTGTAAAAAAAAAAAAAGAGACTTTACAGGGATGCCAAAAACAAAATGGGAGCAGTACACATCAAAAAGACAGGAGTGACGTGCATTCCAAGCATAGTTTTAGTGTTACATGATGTTATGATCAATATGAGGAACCTTTTAAAGGTTCTTAAGACCAATATCTGATTCATCCTGTGTACATACATGCATAGTTTTGCTTTTTTTTTTTTTTTTTTTTTTTTTTTTTTTTTTTTTTTTTTTCGTTTTTTTTTTTTTTTCTTTTTGAGACAGGGTCTCATTATACAGTTGAGTCTGGCCTTGAGCTCACTTTTTGTAGCCCCGGCTGGTCTCGAACTCGCACCAATCCTCCTGCCTCAGCATTCCAAGTGCTGGGATTACAGGCGTGTGCCACCATGCCCGGCTGGTTTTGCTCTTGATATGTTTTCTCTTTTATCTGCTTCCAGATGGGTATTTAACTTTGGAAGATACAAAAAAAATGAATGTTTTGTTATATAGGTCTTTCTTTGACTTGCCCTTGATCACCCAGGCAAAAAAAAAGTTTAATTACAATGCATGAAATGCAGAGCTAGATTGATGAGATGAACTGTAGGAGGCTTTGATCAATAGCCTCCAGTATTGCAAGCTTCATTGGTGGCCCACTGTAATTGCAGAACATTTGATGGTGTATGCAACTGCTTCCTCTTAGTCCAAAGTGAAGAATATTCTTTTCTTTTCTTTTCTTTTCCTTTCCTTTCTTTTCTTTTCTTTTCTTTTCTTTTTTTCCTTAGCAACATCAATAGGAAGGTGGGTCATGCCCACACAGTGTGCTCTGTAGAACTATTGTGAGGACAATATACAATGTGTAAACTGTTAAAAAAAGAAAGGAGAAAAGAAAAAAAAAGGTAATGTTTATTGAAAGTGTTAATGCTTAATTGTGATCAATCTTATATACATATATCAATCTAAACTGATCTGATGATGAAAATATGTAATATAACCATTGTTAAATTTATTTATTTATTTATTTATTTTTTTTTTTGTATTTTTGAGACAGGGTCTCACTATGCAGTTGAGGCTGGCCTTGAGCTCACTTTTGTAGCCCAGGCTGGTCTCGAACCCGCACCAATCCTCCTGCCTCAGCCTCCCAAGTGCTGGGATTACAGGCATGAGCCACCATGCCCGGCCGTTAAATTTAAATAATTATAAAAAAAATTGGAAAAAATGAACAAAAACCCAAAGTGGGAGTTACTGTAACTCCAGTTACTGTAACTCCATCATTTCCCCCCTCAGGGACATACTTTCCTTGCTTTGGCCATATGTAGCCCTTTATATGGTAGAGGATCATATTTTGTACTTTTAGGTAAGACCAGCCACCCCCAAGTTACTAAGTATACTGGGCATTGTTTTATTTACTTATTTGGACATCTTTTTTTGCTATTTAACCCTCATTATCTGTAAAATTTATAATTACTTTAGCTGTCTATAATGTTATTTTTCTGAGGGGTTATTTTCTTAAAATGGTTGAGAAGACTGGGCATAGTCTTCCTCTTAACTGCTTTAAGCTAAGAAGGGTTGATGAAAAATGAGAATCTGTCCAAAGCACCTCCAGAGAACTACATGTCATGGTCTCAAACTGAAGTTTTGTTGTAGTTTATCAGTTATGGACTCCTTAAGAGGTGGATTTGGAGAATCCTAGTAAATGGAATCTAGAATATTTCTTTCTGGGCTTATCTGTACAGCTATAATTTTCTGCCGAATGTTCAGGACCAGGTTAAGTTGAGACCTGTATATATAAAAATAAATTCATACTGTATGTTAAGGTTAGTTACAATGCCCACTGAAGTTAACATTATGGATAATTGTGAGAAACTCTCATAAAGCCTGAGAATTTAGATACAAGTAAGTTTTATTTAGCACAGCGGTTCTCAACCTGTGGGTTGCGACCCTAGTGGGGGTCGAACGACCAAAATACTGGGGTTGCCTAAAGACATCGGAAATCATAACTGTAGCAAAGTTATAGTTTTGAAGTAGTCACCAAAATTATTTTTTTGGTTTGGGGTCACCGCCGCATGAGGAAGTGTATTGCAGGGTCACGGCATTAGAAAGGTCGAGAACCACTGATAGTGGACAGCGATCAGCAGTAGACAAAGCACCAACAATGAGGCTTCATTTTCTGGGGTTTTATACAACAACAAGCTCTCCAATTACTTTTAGGGGTTATTACAGGTCGAAAGATTTACACACTTCCCATATGTTAGTTAGTGAAGTGGGATACAGGAAATCTTAGTTTACCCAAGCTTGTTTAATCTAATGGTTTCTCTGGATAATGAAATATTCTTTCATTTATGGGACTGTGGTTAGCTAAAGGGAGCGGTGAGGAGTGAGTTTATCTGAAGTTTAAGGGACTTTTAAAATGGAGGCCAAAAACAAAGTGGAATTACTTTGGCCCCATCAGAGGTGCTCTAATTAAATTTAATAAATGTTACTATTATGCAGGACTATGATCTGAGTGTACAATAAGAGTTGGAAGTTAGGACACACAGCTTGGTAATCCAGCAGAGGGGTGATCTGTAGCCCCTGTGCAATGGCAAACAGTGGCTGAGGATTTATCGTGGGTTTTAGAATCAGAGCAAATGGAAAATAAATGAAGTTTTTATATATGTATCTTCCATTTAATATTTTTTTTCTTGTTTCAGAACCTTTGTTTATTCCCTCATTTTTATGGCCGGCTCAGCCTGCCCGGATGGCAGGGCTGGCGCAGCATGTGGTGCCGGGGATCGAACCGTGGTCCCTGAAGCTACCCTAGCTTTCCCAAGCAGATGCTTTAGACCACTGAGCCATCCCGCCGGGCCTTCCATTTAATATTTTCACATCATGGTTGTCAGGAAGTAACTGAAAACCAAGAAAGGAACATTATACTTGAAGGAATGTGTGTTTGTGTGTGTGTGTGTGTGTGTACCTGGGTAAATAATTATGGGCAAATTTCTGTAGGAGGAAGACAGAGTTAGACAAAGTTGTAATTTTTTTCAACATTGTTTTCTAAATTTGAAAATTTTATATTTTATTATTGAAATGAAATCTATTTCAATTCATTAATGCTTACACCAATAATTGTTATTTGGATTTACCAGACAGCTGTTTCTGATAAAATTTCTTTAAATAAATCATATAAAAACATTGGTTAGATGAATTAAAAATAGAAATTCAACAATTTATGTATTAAAATATGTTTAGACCCATGTAAAAGGTTATCTCCTAAGAATAGTTATAGAAGATTTTAAAGAAATGTGTATAACAAGCTTGGAATATTTTATTAAATTGGGCTTTGAAATCTTGTAATAGATTTTGTCTTGTTCCAATAGGAATAGCTGGGATAGAAAAATTAAACTATCACTGGGTGTGATGGTGCATGCCTGTAATCCCAGCACTTGGGAGGCTGAGCCAGGAGGATCAGTGTGAGTTTTGTAGCCCAGCCTGGGCTACAAAAGTGAGCTCAAGGCCAGCCTGAACTGCATAGCGAGACCCTGTCTCCAAAAGACAAAAAGAAAGAAAGAAAGAAAGAAAGAAAGAAAGAAAGAAAGGAAAGAAAGAAAGAAAGAAAGAAAGAAAGAAAGAAAGAAAAATTAAACTATCTCTACCCATTGCCAACAATTTGGTTGACTGATGATAGAAATATTGAACTTATCCTATATTTAATAAATTGACTAATTTTTTAAGACAATAAAATTAACTTTCGTCATGTGCATAGTCTTTAATTGCAGAAGCATATTAGGCTCATTCTAGGATAGGTTTTAAATTATAGTTAAATTATTTAACTATAAATTTAGAGGATATCCAGACTCGTTTTTATGTTTGCTGCACTCTCTCTACACATCTCAGACTTACATTTGTCCTCCTGCTTTTAGCCTCCTTAGCTGTGGGATTACCAGTGTGCACCACCATGCCTGATCGCAGCAGCTCTCTTGGGGTACCCAGGGGTAGGGAAGTGTGGCCTGTGGTGTCAGGGATCAAACCTCGGTCCCTACACGTGCCTAAACAGGCACTTAGTCTGCTTAGCTACCTTACTGGCCCTGCCTGCTATCTTTTCAATAAAGTTATTTATTTTTTTCTTCAATTCTAAATTGGAAAACTTCAATAATGCTATGTAAGTATGTAGTCAATGTCCTAAAAATATAACAGCTTTATTTTTCATCGTCTTGGATTTATAATTAGTATTTATCTTTGTGTTAAACTATATTATAAAATTCTTGCTCAGGAGAAACACTATGATACAATTAATTACCAGCGACAAATGCTGGAGAGGCTGTGGGGAAAAATAAATCCTTCTCCACTGCTGGTGGGAGTGCAGACTAGTGCAACCATTATAGAAGACAGTGTGGAGGCTCCTTATAAACTAGCGCTGGAAATCCCATTCAATCTAGCCATCCCTCTACTGGGAATTTTCCCAGAAGAACTGAAAATATGATATCATAGTAATATCTGTGCACCGTATGTTTATAGTAGTCCAAGTTGTAATAGCCAAAACTTGGAAACAATCAAAATGCCCATCATGTGAAGAATGGTTGAAAAAAGATGTGGGATTTTTATACAATGGACTATTCCTCAGCTATAAAGAATGATAAACTAGGAGATTTCATATATAAATGGATGTACCTTGAACATATACTCATAGGTGAAATAAACCAGACCTGCATGTGTAAATATCATATAATCTCCCTAGTATAAGAACTCAAAAGAAGAAATAAAAATGGAGAGACATAACACAGCTGAGTGGGAATGAAAGACTTAAGGCCTAAACAGCAAAGTTTAGTTCCTTGGAAGCAGGAAAGACAGGAAACATAGTAGGAACAAAACTATGCACTTCTATGCACAGGATGAATTAGACAAGGGTCCTAAGAAACTTCAAAAGGTTTTTGACACTGATGGTAGCAATATGTAACACTAAAACAATGCTTGGTATGTCTGTCATTCTGGCCTTTTAGATGTGTGCTACTTCCAATGTAATTTCAGTTACTGTTATACTCTCTTTCAGGTAAATAGGGAGGTGGGTCATGCCCACACACTGTACTCTGTAGAACAATTGTGAGGACAATATGCAATATGTCAACTTTCAAAGAAAAGAAAGGGGAAAAGAAAAAAAAAGTAATGTTGATTTAGAAGAGTTAATGTTTAATTGTTTGATCAATCATATATACCTATATGTATTAATCTAAACTGATCTGATGCTGAAAATATGTAATATAACCATTGTTAAATTTAAACAATAAAAAAATTGAAACTTGAAAAAGCAAATGTATAAAATAAAATAAAATAAAATAAATAAATTTTAAAAAAGAGAATAGGAAAATGAGAAAGGATGGACAGGCTAAAATTTGGTACATGCTTATATTTCTGAATATCTGTGGAGAAATGTGTTAGTACTCATATCACATTGCATAGGGATTTATTAGAATATGAATGATTGATGGAAAATGTCAATTCCAAGTTAAATCTAAGATGTTTGACATTCAGAAAGACAATGATATTAAGCTAATGCACCTATATTTTAAAGTAATAGTATCACTAAGCTTTTTTTTTTTTTTTTTTTTTTGAGGACTAAGAATATAAGCTTATAGATCAAAAATTAGAGAAAAAGAATGGCCACAAGGATAGCCAATATTTTGGCCCTAGCCAAAGGTCAAGGTCAGTGAGGACTCAGGACATAAGAGAACCTGTGCTGTAACATCCTATAACTCAATGGTCTCCCAAATTTTCTGTTCAAGGAGATTAAGGGACCACAGAGGAAAGAGATTGAAGGAGTATAGTGTGCCTAAGGAGAGTTATCTAGAGAGAAAACAATCTCTTGGGCTTTTACAGAGAGCAAACTGGCCAAGCAAAGTCCATGACTCATCCAAAAGGCTGACAATGACAACAGTTCTACAAAGCACTGCACATAATTTCAAAGTAAATTCTGAGGGGATTTGAGTGACCTTGGGAGATACAAAAACTACATATTTTGTTATACAGTCTTGCCTTAACTTGCCCTTAGCTACCCAGCAGAAAAGTTTAAACATGATGAATAAAACGTAAAGCTAGATTAGTATGCTGAGCTGTAAAAGGCTCTAATCTGGGCCTGGCAGGATGGCTCAGTGGTCTAAAGCGCCTGCTTAGGAAACCTTAGGTGGCTGCAGGGACCACGGTTCGATCCACAGCACCATATGCTGCACCAGCCCTGCCCTCAGAGCAGGCTGAGCTGGCCATAAAAATAAAATTAAAAAAAAAAAGTTCTGAAACAAGAAAAAAATAAATAAAATTCTAAAAATGAACAAACGAACAAAAAGCTCTAATCGACAGCTTCCAACATTGCCGGTTTTGCCAGTAACCCACTGCTATTATGGAACATTTGACTATTTATACAACTACCTTCTCTTAGATCAAAGGGAAAAAATCTAGTGTACTAATAACCATTAGAAAATTTATCTTGTCTACACCCTGGGCTCTGTATAAATACAATGAGGACAACAATATTTATTGTATCAATTATGGGGAATGTGTTACTAACATGTTTTGAAACTGTCACATTGTAATTTCTTATTAAAAGTAATAAAAATTAATTATTTTCTCAGTCAAAGTTTTGTGACAAATTTTAATATTGGCTTTGCATTCAAATTTTAACTAATGATTCAGACTTCAGAGCTCTTGTATAACATTGTAGTCAGGAATACTTTTGCTAATAAAGGCCTTATATTAAAACATTTTAGTTTGTCAGTCAGTGTCAGTGTTATGCAAAAATAAAATTCCAAATTTATCTTCTGTTTCTTATCAAATTTCTTTTAATGGCCAGCTTAGCCCTACCTAGAGGCAGGGCTGGCATGGCATATGGTCCCTGGGGCTTGCCTAATCAGGCACCTTAGATCACTGATTTATCTTCCTGGCCCTTATCTTCTGTTATAAGCACCAATATATATTTATTGCTTAAACAAATAAAAAATTATCTTAAAATTGAGCAATAAAAAAACCGTTGTTTGGTGAGATAGCTAAATTCCCAAGACATTCATTTGCAGAGTCTTAACCAGGGCTTGGTGACCCACACCTGTAATCCTAGCACCCAAGAGGCTGAGGCAAGGGGATCATTCTGAGTTTGAGGCCCATCTAGGCTACAAAGTGAGCTCAAGGCCAATCTGAGTTGTTTGGAGAGAATCTGTTTCTAAATAAATGAATAAATAAGTGCAGAAATAAACAAGAAAGCCTAAATTTATACAAAAATATACAAATAAGGAATCTTTTGTGCAGCATCTTTTCTCACTGTCTCAGCTCATGTTGTGTATATCAGTATATCACATTATGTACTGCATGCCAATGTTTTTGAACATAATATAGCAGTATATGTTAAAATTACTTTTGAAACTAAATTATGGATGTCATCAAGTATCCCAAATCTGAATGTTTAACATCATTCATAACTGTTTTAGTTTTATTAAATTATCTTTCATATTCATATTTCTAGCCTAAATGGAGAAACACATCTATGCTCACAATGTAGTCAGATAAGAAAATCCAGAACTTGCTTCACCATTAGAGCAGTTGAAGTGGATATTGGAATGCAGATAGTTTCAGGGAGGATGGGAGGGCAGCTGGCCTGGCCACCATCCTCTGAAACAAGCAGCGTGTGGTCGCTGTTGACCCATGACAGAGCAGGTGTTGTGCTGAGCATCACGTTTCTACCTCATCCTTTTCACTCACCCTTGTTTATTGTTCCCATTAGATGAAACCCCGTAAGTTTAAAAATATTGACTGGAGATAGGAAAAGTAATTCTTTTTCAGGGCTTTTAACGTTTTTTTTTTTTTTTTTTTTTTTTTTCCAAGAGCAATAATCATTACCAACATTCGGAATAAATAGAAAGTTATCCTACACTAATTCTTAACATTGTCAAAATAATGAAAGTTATAAGCTAAAATATTTGGAGACTGAAAGCACTCATTTTAACTCCCCAAGAGACATCAAATATCCTGTTTTAGAGATTCTAAAAACATGTGATTTTTAATTTAAGAAAAAAATGACAGAACATTTTTTGAATGTTCATTTGGTATTTTTTGAGAGATTAAATTTCCTTCCTGGGATGTTAGCTCAAGAAATTCACAAAATCTTGGAGTTTATCCACATAAAGATTTTAATGCCTTAAAACTCTGGTGGAGAAGCATTTCAAATAATACATTTTTCAACAATTTATCACATTTTATGAAGTGAGTGATAGCAAACTATGATAATAATTCTGCAGATGGAGATGTATGATCCCTGAGCCTGACCTGCATGTTTCCAATATTGGAACTTGTTTTCAGTGTGGAAGGTGGAAGACTTTTTTTGTAAGTTTGATCTATCTCGTATGGGTGAGAAGGAAAAAACCACAAGAGATCCAATCAAAGCTTTATTTTAAACATTTGTCATATATGTTAATGAACCTGTGTCGTTCAACAGTGATGCATTTTATTGAAGAAAAGAATTCAGTTTATTTTATTGTAGGCCTAGGTATAAGAATATCACAAATTTTGGTAATGTGTCTTGCAAAAATGACTAATCACAACAGATAAAGCCTGATATAAAATACGTACAGTTTTGTAACTGTGTTATATCTATATAGTCAACTTCTGTTTCTTAAAATAATTGATAGGTTTTAGTTATTAAATTAGCCAGTATGTTAAAGTATATACATTTATGTGAAAATTGATTTGAACATTTAAAGTAATATCAAACAGTCACACTAATATATGTCATGTGAGTCATGTGAGTCTATGTAAACTGAAGGTGTAACTGAGAAAGAGCAGTAAGTGTTGGTTTATAAACAATTACTTTCTTCCAGTACAAGATGTTTTTATTTTATGCAAAAAGCAAAAATGTTATGACATTTTCTGCAAATATATTTGGAGAAAAGCAATAGTTAATATATAGAAAGTTATGTTTAGTTATTCAGAGTACAAGATATATGTATATAAAAATATTCTCCAAACTGTGTTAGCATAAACCTTGCTTTTCAATGAAATATGAGAAATTAGTCTAATTATTTTATATATTCTTATTTTATTTTATACTTTTTTAATTCTTCCAGAAAGATACATGAAAGGGAAATAAATGGGTAGAATGAGACCTCTAATCCTACTGCTGTGAAGAGTCTCCACACTGATTTCCACAGTGGTTGCACAAGTCTGCAGTTCCACCAAAAATAGAGGAAGGTTCCTTTTACCCATGACACCTCCAGCATTTGTTACTGGTACTTTCTGGATGTTAGCTGTTCTTTCTGGAGGGAAATGAAGTCTCAATGTTTTGGTTTGCATTTCTCAAGTGAAAAATAATGTGGAGCACTTTTTCATGTATTTATTTATTATTTAAATTTCTTCATATGAGAAGTGTATATTCACCTCAGATGTCCACTTCAGGTTTGGATGTTTGAATTTTGAGGGCCTATTTTTGCCAATTCTTTATATGTTCTATGTGGAATTCTTTTGTCTGAGAAATTAGCACTACTTTTTAACATGAGTAAAAGAAACTGAAATTTCAGTTTTGAAAAGCACAGAGGAAATGATTTGAATATATTAATTTGTTAATAAAAATATCATTACACCTATACCACATAACGTTTTTCACTTCATTAATTTCATTAAAGAAATGAAAATAGTTTTTCTTTAAAATTTTCCAATTGCATTGAAATAAACCTGCTTGAACTTTTGGTCTCATAATGAATTATCTGCTGTGTCCTGCAAAATATGCTAATTTAAAAAAACTTTATTTTTATAATTTTTCATCCCAAATTGTAAGTAATTGAGTATGTTCAACAAATAAAAACTTACAAATGAAAATTCACTTTCATTATTATGTTAGAATGATACTACATTGTTTTAAAATCATGTAAATGTCTATAATTAATATTGGCTAAATATGCCTGTTTAAAGACAAATACATTCAATAAATATGGATAAAATATATATAGCATCTAGAAATGCATAGATCCACACATGATTGTATATATGTGTACAGTACCTATATAAATAAGTAGACACATGGATATTACAGGTGTTGCTTCTTACATGTAGTCTGTGAGTTTGTAACATATTGTTTCCACTGGGTGAGGAGGTGGATGATAGATGATCAGATATGCAGATATGAAAATACGTGAAGATAAAATGGGTAAAAGAAAAAGGTCCTGAGTTTTGGAGCATATTGAGAAACTTGTTGAGTACTTCAGAAATACATTTGTATTCTGAAAAATGCATTACATAACCATATGTATACAGACGCTTACTATGAAGAAAGCAAGATTGGGGCCCGGCAGGATGGCTCAGTGGTCTAAAGCGCCTGCTTAGCAAAGCTTAGGCGGCTGCAGGGACCGCGGTTTGATCCCTGGCACCACATGCTGCGCCAGCCCTGCCCTCAGGGCAGGCCGAGCTGACCATAAAAATAAAAAATAAACAAACAAAAGTTCTGAAACAAGAAAAAAAAAAATAAAAAATTCTAAAAAAAAAAAAAAA
>PVJA010015867.1:0-44531 GCA_004027025.1 Myocastor coypus | reverse complement strand
GAATGTTTAGTTATACAGGTCTTGCTTCGACTTGCCCTTGCCCCCCCAGCAAGAAAAAAAAATCCTTAATTACAATGCATGAAACGCAGAACTACATTGGTGAGATGAGCTTTAGGAGGCTTAGATTCAATAGCCTCCAACGTCAGAAGCTTCACTGTTGGCACACTGCAATTGCAAAACCTTTGATTGTATATGTATCTGCTTCCTCTTAGTCCAAAGAGAAGTATATTCTTTCCTTTTGTTTTTCTTTCTTTCTTTTTTCTATGCAACATTAATAGGGAAGTGGGTCATGCCCACACACTGCACTCTATAGAATGATTGTGAGGCCAATATGCAATATGTCAACTTTCAAAGAAAAAAAGGGGGAAAAGAAAAAAAAAAGTAATGTGGATTTAGAAAGGTTAATGTTTAATTGTTTGATCAATCTTATATACCTATATGTATTAATCTAAACTGATCTGATGATGAAAATATGTAATATAACCATTGTTAAATTTAAACAATAAAAGAATTGAAAAAAAAATAAAAGGAGCAGACAAAAAAAAAAAAAAAAAAAAAAAAAAAAAAAAAAAAAAAAAAAAAAAAAAAAAAAAGAAAAAAATGCTCCTGCTCTGGGTTTAACTCACAAATCTACATCTATATCTATATCTATCTATATCTATATCTATATCTATATCTATATGTATATCTATATCTATATCTATATCTATCTAAAGAACTGATCAGTGAAAGAAAGCAGAAACACCAAACACATTCCCTTAATGTACTTATAAAACTGAGGATATAGTCAGAATATATGATCAATACTAGGTATAGCTCAGCAATGTAAGCGCCTTCCTGAGGAGGATGAGGCAGGAAGGCTGCTACACATTCAAGGCCATCCTGAGCTATATAGCAAGCAAGATTATATATATATATATATATATATATATATATATATATATATAATGTTTAATTTTTAAATTAAAATACATAGATATGATAAATATTTAATTTTTAAAAATTGATTGCACTAAAAGATAGACTACCTCCATCCTCTTCAAAATTGTCCCCTTCACTCAAAACACACTTGTGTTATTATCCATCATCCTTGGCACTTTCTGAAACTGTTCTGGAATTTCTCTTCTGTGTTTTTATGAGATGTGATCGAATATGGTAAATACTGCCACTGAGTAAATAGTCAACAGAGAAGCAGGCTTGGAAAAAAATTTCTGTTGTGTCCTCACTGACCTTATTCACTGAGCCTGACACTGTAATTTCTGGCTCTTCCTTATGTCAAAATGGCCTACAGGATAAGTGGCTTGGGTCAGCCGTATACACTGAGGCTGCCACAGCAGTACAACTGAAGATGCTCATGAAGGAGCACATCCAGAACTTCTTCAGAAAGTGGCAAAAACAATGGGATGAGTGTCATTGAACTGAAGGTAAATATTTTGAGGGGAATTAATGGCAATATTTCTTTTACTTCAGTAAGTTTTTAAAATTTAGGATTTCCCTGTATGTATCAATCATACCTCTTATGATTAGATAGATCTCTTAATCGATTAAAGTTAGTATATCATTAATAAATATCTGCCTGGTATATAAAAATATAGTACATATACAAGTTCAAAGTAGAAATCACATTTCTTTGCATAATTTCACTTCCAAGAAAAAACATTTTTAAGTTCTGTTACAAATGTGCCTATGGATAGGCATGGCTTTTGGAGGAGGGTGGCAGGATACATTGGCTGAAAATATTAGCTTCCACGTAAGACAGCGTACTTGCAAATCCTAGGGTGGAGACAAGCGAAGCCAGCTGTATGCTTCTGCTTGCCTCCCAGTGGCATCCAGGCACATGCCTGATTCTCCCAGCAATGGTGGGCAGCCTGCAAAGGGTTGCCAAGGAGGTAAGAGTACCCGAGCATTGGCATTAGGGCTTACCTTGGAGGACAGCTGTGTTGGGACTTGCTCACTGGCTTTAGCTAAACCTTGAGGTCCTTCAGAGCAAGGACCAGTGGCAGCCATATATAGTCACCCGTGCATATCTTCATTTTCCACATCCATGGATCCAACTAACTGTCAAGTGAATGAATATACTTGAGAAAATTCCAGAAAGTTCTGAAAAGCCATATACCATGTGCTGTGCTGCATTCACATATAAGAAGTGTATAGGCAAGCCCTGCTGTAGCTTTTATGGATCTACAGGGTGTCCCCAGGGTTCACTCTGTGAGCTTTACTTGCCTGCCCTAGTATTCTTCTACTGTACAATTAGGCCAAAGCATGTAGAAATAATAGCAAAAAGAAAGTGAGAAAACAGATACATGTGAAATACACCTATTAGAGATAAAATTAAAGTTTAATAGCTTCAAAGGTAGGCATTTTTTTCAAATGCATCCGAAGAAATGTCCTACTCAGTAGAAATTGTTTAGAGCAATAGGTAAAGGACCTGAGAGGACAATTTCCAAGGAAGAAATGCCAGTTTCTAGGGAATAGAATATATAGATAACAGCATCACTGGCAAGGAAAGAAAAGAAATTTAAGCATTGTGCTAACATTTCATTTTAATCTGGCCATGATTGGAAAAAACGGTTATCCTCTCTGGCAAAATGAGTGGTGTTACATGCTACTGTTGAACACATAAGTAGGTCTTCCAGAGGACAGTTCATAGCACATGTCTAAGATCCTTCAACCTGAAAGTAGCTATGAGGATTCTCAAATATTTACAGTCTAGTATCCATATCAGATGGCATATGGCCTAGCTAACACCTCTAGAACTATAAAATGGAAAATTTGTGTAGCTTTGAGCCACTCAGTAGAAATTACTTTAGTTGCAATGGGAACCCATATACTAGGGTAACTCTCAACACCGTGTGAGATTGGACAGACTTGATGTCACCATGGGGAGTATTTCTGGAGGAAGTTGCTGTTTTGCAACAGACTCTGATGCGCTGCTATCCTACTTGCCAAAATTATGGAACCATCAAATTAGAAAAAGCATAAGTGGGACTTTTCCCTCTTTTTCCTAGTCCCCTTTGCCATTGGTTTCATTGTTCAGGAACATGAAATGGTTGATATTTTCAGTAGGCTGTGTTTTTAGCTTTCCGGATGCATTTGAGGATTGCTGCATTTAACACTGTAAGGCGCAGACTCATGACAGTGAAGTCAGCATCACTGTTCTTCCAACTTCTTGACTTCTTCATTGCTATTTCCTCATCTTGCTCAACTCTGACTCTGAACTACATGTGACTTCTCACTGTAAATTTGCTCCTGTGTTTGATAGAAGGCAACATGTATGTGTGTGTGTGTGCATGCACACACATGCACGTGCACATGCATATATGTGCATGCATGTGTAGCTTGCTAAGGAATGGTTCTGTGTAATTTTAAGCAGAGAAGAGAGACATGATAGTTTCTGGGTGGTGGAACTGGGGTGATTGTTTCCTGACTTACCTTTTGTTTACTTTTGAAAATGCATATTCACTTCTTGAAACGCAGCAGCACAATTTCAAAAAATGAAAGGTGAGAAATTTCTATGCACATTTGATGCCTCTTTGTATAACACTTTATGCGAACTGGTTAGAGTTTTCAGCAGTGATTATTCCTTTAGGGTCAGCAGAACATAGCTACCAGACTGGCCTTTATTGGGTGGCCCCAAATTATAGAAGAGAAGCATAGCAGTGCCTGGGAATTCTTATTTCTGATAATTCATGCTAATTACATACAGACTAGGGATTGCCTGCCATCTTCAACAGGTGACTTCCTTATTTTAATATCTTGATTGTGATGAAGATACTTGGGCTGGATGAAATGGTCCGTGTATTCACTGGTAAGAACGGATACTCTTCTTACTCATTGTACGACTTTCTTGATCTTGAATATTTTTTCTTTTTTGTTGTTGTTGAAAGAATGTAGCACAGAACAATGCAAAGAGCGCTAAGCTCAAAGTTGAACATTGTTTAACTTGCTTTTCCTCTTTAAACCCCATCGCCCTTTATCTCTTAATAAAATAAGGGAGTTTGGACATTGCAAACTTTCTTGTCCTATCCCTGTGTAACGTCCTAGAAGTTTTCATTGAAACTAATCCTCACATGTGAGAACTGTTTGCTTGGAAAACTAAGCGGAAGATGGTAAGGTGGATTTAAGTTGGGTATGTGGACTTAATCGAGTGGTAGCAGCAGAAATTATCTGAAGTCAACATTGTTATGTATGAGGGAGAGAAAGAGAGAGACAGAGACAGATAAGAGAGAGAGAGAGAGAGAGAGAGAGAGAGAGAGAGAGAGAGAGAGAGAGAAAACCAGTATTTGTGGGGAAGTGTAGTTCTTACCCTTTTCCTTCCCTTCCCCTGGTACCTCTACTCTTTTCTCCAAAAATCTTCAGATGAGAAATCACTAGGAAGGAGGAGTTGGAGCACTCACTGAAGCCCCTTAAGAAATGGGTGGTGCTTGGGCCAGAAGTCAGAGAATACTGGCTGCTCACTTTGGGGTTTTGACACTTTCTCTCTTCCTACTTTCTTCCTTTGGTGGAAGTAGAGATTTTACTTAACATTTGGCTGGTGGATGCAGCTAAAATTTCCCACAGGCTAGCCTGGTGCTTCCAAATAACAGTGCTCTACACAGTAAGCCGGCTGACTGGTTCTCAGAAGCTGAGAAAACGAATCAAGTTGATATTAAGGAAATCAGCACAACCATAAGGTTTTTTTTTTTTTTTTTTTTTTTTTTTTTTTTTTTTTTTTTTTTTTTTTTTTTTTTCTGGACAAGGATTTGAATTCATGACCTTGTACTTGTCAGATAGGCACTTGTGCCATGGAGCTAGCTATCTCCCTGGCCCCCACAACTGTAAATTAAATGAACCTGTTGGTGCTGCACTTTGATTTTCCTATACTTTTTTTTTTCTATACTTTTTCTTGGAAGTTAAGTTCGTGGAATTAGGAGCAAGCAGTATCATTTGTCGTAGGACAGAACGTTCAGACCATATTCCTTTGGTGTCTCCTGTACACTAAAGTTACATGCTTCATTACCACTCCATTTCACTGCTGTGTGTTGGAGAAGCAGAGAACTATCTTTTGCTGTAATTTAGCAAAAAGATCTTGGCATACTTCATTACAGTAACTAGCATCTTCATTACAGCAGCTAGCAACTATACTTAGGAGTGGGATGTAGGGTCAAATGGCAAGTGTTAAGATTCCACCATTAAGAACCTGTCAAGCTGTTTTCCAAAGTGGTGGTGCCCATCTGAAGTCTCACCATTGGTACATGAAGTTCTGTTTTTCTGCACAATAGGGCAGCATCTGTGATATGTAATTTTGATTCTAGCCATTCATATGGATAAATAGTAATTCTAATTGATATCATAGTAACAGTTTTTGTATATCTTCTCATGTGCTTATTAGATATGTATGTGTTTTTGTGGCATATCTGTTCAAATCATTTGCTTTTTCTTTTTAAGAGTAGGAAACTTCATTAGAGCAAAGTGATGAATAGGAATAACTCCTGAGAAATAGGCATATTTGCTTTTTTAAAATGAAGTTGTTGGAGATTTTTATTGCATATAGGGGGTATATATATATTCTGGATGGAAAAACTTTTTTTAAACAGTCTTTTTATTTATTTGGTACAGGTTCTCACTATGCAGCTTGGACTTATAGTGATCCTCCTGTCACAGTCTCCCTGCACTGGGTGTTACAGGTGTGTACCATCACTCTCAGTCTCAGTGGCTGGGAGGGGTACCGAGGGTTCCCAGGCCAGCATGACATGTGGTATTGGGGATCGAATCTGGATCCTTGCGTTTTTCAGGCAGGTGCTTATACTGCTGAGGAATCTCCCTAGCCCCGGAAAAACTTTATCTGAAATAAGATTTGTAAATATTTTCTCCCAGGATTGGGGCTTATCAATTCTTTTTCACAATAATGCTTTTTAAAGAACAGAACACTTTTAAAAAACGTATTTGGTCATTACAGAGTTTCACTATGCAGCTTGGATAGTGATCTTCCTGTTTTCAGGCTCCCCAG
This sequence comes from Myocastor coypus, assembly GCA_004027025.1. Taxonomy (NCBI): domain Eukaryota; kingdom Metazoa; phylum Chordata; class Mammalia; order Rodentia; family Myocastoridae; genus Myocastor; species Myocastor coypus. The sequence continues at coordinate 38,542 of PVJA010015867.1, read as the reverse complement.
GATTGGGATTACAGGCATATGCCATGATGCCAGGATTCTGTGGCTGGTTCAGCCAGTCCTGGAGATGGGGCTGGCACTGCATGTTGCACCAGGGATTGAAACCTGGTTTCTGCACTTGCCTAAACTTGCCTAAGCAGTTGCTTTAGTCTGCTGAGCTATCTCATTGGTCCCTACACATATGTTTTGATGATGTCCAATTAACTTTTTTATATACTTTGTTTTACATTTTGTATCTAGTAAAGTTTGGTAAATCCAAGATTATAGAAATTTTCTCTTATGCTTTTCTTCACAGGTTTTGTCATTGTAACTCATTCTTAGATCTGTCATCAATTTTTGTTAATATTCATTTTGATGTGAGATTAGAGTCTTTAGTTCATTTTTCTTCTTTTTCCTATGGATATTAAGTTGTTCTTGCATCATTTATCGAAAAAAATGAAGCAACTAAAGATTCTTATCAAATTACCTTGGAAGTTCTGTTAAGAATAAATGTATAATCAGGCTTTTACATCATATATTTGAGGACTGCCAGACTACATATAAAATGGAATTAATCTCTTTTTATATAGATCTTTAGTTTCAGTAATATTTGTATTTTCTTGTGTACAGGTCTTACATATCTTTTGTTTGTTAGACATTTTATTCTTTTTTTTTTTTTTTTTTTGTCTTTTTGAGACAGGGTCTCGCTATGCAGTTCAGGCTAGCCTTGAGCTCACTTTTGTAGCCCAGGCTGGCCTCGAACTCACACCAATCCTCCTGCCTCAGCCTCCCAAAGTGCTGGGATTACAGGCGTGAGCCACCACGCCCGGCTATTTTATTCTTTTTTTAAAAGAATTTTTTATTTTATTTATTATTTTTATTCATTTCAGAACCTTTGTTTATTGACTCATTCTTATGGCCGGCTCAACCCGCCCGGAGGGCAGGGCTGGCACAGCATGTGGTGCTGGGGATCGAACCGCGGTCCCTGAAGCCGCCCAAACTTCCCCAAGCAGGCGTCCTAGACCACTGAGCCATCCTGCCGGGCCCGAGATATTTTATTCTTGTTAAAACTATAGGGAATAGAATTTTTTTTTTTAGTTTCAGTTTTGGACTGCTATTTGGTGATGTATGGAAATATAGTTAATATTTGTGTATTGGCCTTGGGACCTGCAAATTCACCAAACTTGTTTTTATTTTTATTATTTATTTATTTATTTTTTTTTTTTTTTGTATTCCAATAAAATTTTATTGATATAGCCTTGGTAGCAAATCAAATTTGGCTCGTGTCATTTGCCAATCTGGATTTAGTCTTAGCTTTCTTTTTTCAAACGAGCAGATTGATTTCCAAAGTGGTTAATTGACAATGTTGGTCACACAAGTAATTAAATACACGTCACTTAACTAAGAACCACTAGTTGACTTAAAGATACACTGTCTCTGTCTCTCTCTTATGCCAAAATGCTCATACCATCTATAAAATAGTATTTTTTGTGAGGGCTGCCATAACAGGACACCACACACTGCATGTCTTGAACAATAGAAGTGTGTTCTGTCCCAGTTCTGTGGGCTGGAGTTCTCAGGTCAAAGTGCAAGCAAGGCTTGGCTTCACGTGCAGCTTTTCTCCTTGATTGCAGACGGCTGCCTACTTCTTGTGTGCTGACAGGGCCTTTGCACCCCATCTACCCCTTGTGTCTCTTTGTCTTCCAAGGACATCAGCAGGACTGGGGCACCCCATAAACCTCCTTATGACTGAAATGTCTCTTTAAAAGCATTGCCTCTCAATATAGCCATGATCTAAGATACACAGAAGATGGTGGACCTTCAGTATGTGGATCTCAGAGGGGGAAGCATACAGAATTTAGCCCTCAATGTTTTCTGTCACAATTATGACAAATAATTCTAAAATGTAGTGGTTTAAAGCACTGAGAATGTGTCACTTCAGTTTTTTTTGGTGTGGTCTGAATCTAGGGGAGGCTGAACTGGATCCCTCTGGCTTGGTCCAAACTTGTTTTTAAATGTAATATATTTTGCATATTAATTAGGTTCATGTTGTTTGTAAATATAGTTTTACTTCCTTTTCAATCTTGGTGTGTTTAATAGTTTTCCTTGCTATATTATATTGTATAAAACCTTCAGTAGAGTGCTGAGTAGATATGGCAGGAATATTTATCTTTCTCTGATTTCTGCGTTTAGAGGGAAAATAGATTTTCTTCGTTTAGCATTATTTAGCTGTATACTTATCATAGATGCACTTGGTAAATTGAGGAAAATCCTTTTTACTTTTATTTTGTTAAAAATTTTCTTAGCAGAAGGGATATTATTACCTTTAGTGGTCACTTGATTTTAGAAAAAAGCCAGGAATTGCAGACCCAGAATCTGTGAATAAAATGAACTAGGATGCATCATAATGTTTTATTTGAGAGAAATTGCTATAAATGTTTGGACTTGACCCAGCACATCAAAGTAGCCAGGAAAAAACAGTCACCAAAGAGGAATTCCAGAACTGCTTCAGAGATTCAGATTCTTACAGTGGTTGAAGTGTGTTCGAAAAGAGGGAGTTTGTTATGGCTACATGTTCATGATGCATGATGACTGCTTTGATCTTAGAGTTAGTATGTACACATAGAGCAAGCTAGTCTTTTTCACTCCTCTCCACTCTTCACTCCTTCCATTCTTTGTGGGAGAGTATTTTGAGAGGAATTAATAGGAATGTGTCTTTTCACGTCATAACATTTTCAAAAGTAAACGCTATATTTTTTTTCAATCGTATGTTGTGTATTGCTGGGTTTGATTTACCGTATGTTTTCATTAGAGAATACTGGATCTATATTGATGGGGGAGACTGGTTTGTACTTCTATTGTGAGGTCTGCCTAAGTTTGGTATTAGAGAAATACTGATCTCCAAACAAGTTGAAAAGTGATTCTTTCTTTTCTACTTATAAAGAAGTGATTGTCTACCGTCGGTGTTATTTCTATACCATGTTAATGTTTTAGGTTTTTAAACTTTTTCAATTTTCCATTCATTGAGGTTTGTATGTATGATTCTTTAGGCATTACAATATTAATGTTAATGCAACATAACCTACCTTATATTAAGATTAACCTATAGGAACGGCTCGGCATAGATTTTCTTCTTTTTTCACTATGGATCTATATTCACTATGTATCTATATCTGTGATAAACCCCAAAATATTGCACTTATATAACCTTATGCAACTTAAAGAAATTAAAAGAATAGTAAAAGGGATATGTTATTTTATTTTTGCCTTTGTGACTGCTGCTTCTTTTCTATTTCTTGCTGTGCATTCATACAAACATACAGAGTTGTTTCCTTTCAGCTTCCCTTGGCATTTGTTATAAGGGAAGTCTGGTTTCTACTGCAGATTCTTTGAGTCTTCCTTTGGCTAGGGGTGCCTTTGTTTTTCCTACATGTTTTAAAAGAACATTTTATTTTGAAATGCACATTTACAAGGAGTTGCAATAAAATGCACAGGAACATCTTGGGCACTGTGAGCTTCCTTGGTGCTGATGTGTTGTGTGCTGTAGTGCCAAATCAAAGCCAGGTAATTGACATTGGCACAATTCACAGTTTGTTCAGACTTTGCTAATGTATATGCTCTCATTTGTATATGTGTATATGAGTGGGTCTGTGTTAATATTATTTGCCATCTTCTGGTTGAATCGCCTTTTAGTGTCAAAATTTGATGGTTTCTTATATATCCTAATGTAAATCCTTTGTCCAGTATATAATTTGTAATTGTTTTTTTTTTTTTTACCAATTTGTAATTTGTCATCTGATCCTTAAACAGTCTTTCTGGGGAGACATTGTACATGATCAGGAGGAGGAAAAAGGACTTTTCCATGTAGGTGCAGGTGGCTAGTTTTGTTTCTTATGAAAAATTGGGCCACCCATCATATTGGCTCCTAGGGGACTGCTGTCATACGTGGCTCAGCAGGAGTTGAACTTCTTGTGGCCTTGTTGGGAATATGGAAAAGAGAGAAAGCCTCGAGACTGCCCATTGTCTTGGGAAGATCTGGATGATGCTGTGCAAGAAAAATGACTTGAAACTTTTGTACAGACACCTACCAGTCCATCTTCAGCTGACTGAACACTGTATTACAATATGGGTGGGATGTTTTCGATTCACCACAGATTTTATAAACTTATCTCATTTTTTCAGTCATCTTAAATATTACAGGTACCTTTTGTATTCTTGTGCATTTTAAAAAAATAATTTATTTTGTATTTTAAACCCTCATTCTAGTGATTCATGTTCAGCATTATTTGAATCATTTGTCATGACAAAAAAGGAAATACTTGTTTGTGTTTCAAATAAAACTGGTGTAGGAGAGTCGTGGAAAACATAATTTTGGTAAAGTTCCAACTCATCAATCATTTTTTGCTGTTGTTGAGCATGCTTTGGTTACAAGTCTAAGAATTCTTGGCCTAACCAAAGATCCCGAATTTTTCACCTACTTCTAGAGAGTTTTTATAGTATTTTATATTAATCTCCATAGTCCACTTTAATTTTGATTTAATTTATTTATTTTTATTAATGCTAATGAGAAAAAAGATCAAATGGCAATGAAACAGTTTCAAAACAAGTTAGTAGGATGCTTACAATAATTAATACAGTGCACATTTTTGTCTTCATAGTAGCTTTTCAGAAGATAAGATACAGACCTGATACCTTGTCTAAACATTATTAGTACAAACTTTTATTCTCAGTGAACTAAGAGAAAGTAGCTGTGTATCTATCCTAACTCTCTTGTGTATACATATATTTTTTCTCTTTTTAAAGCTTCTAATACTAGGAGAAAATATCATACCATGTCTTATAAGACGATTGTAAGTCAAAGATACAGTATGATTCATAAAACAAAAATTATAATTAAACAATATTCACAAATTAATTCAATATTAATTAATTAAAAATTGAGTGAAATATTTCAAAACAATATTCCAAAATTCACATCAAATCTTGAGTCCAACTTAGAGGCCTGAATGTTGTATATCATATGTATGAATCTATAACCAATTCAGAGTACTCACATAGTATTTAGTAGGTTAATATATGCAAAAATATCAACTGAGAAAAAGTTTCCCTGATAGCAAAGAATTACTAAGAATAAAACATAACATAAATACTGGAATGGCAAATATATGACCAGAACCTCTAACAATTTGGGGATAAGATCACACAAAGTTCTAGTATGTCGTGTACATGGACAGTGTCTATGACCCTTACAGTGGCCAGGCTTCACTTGTGGAAGTTAGCCACTGCTATTTCCTTGATGCCACCCACCCTGTAGACCCAGACAGAATTATGACCCATAGGGTGCAGGAGAAGTCCATTTGTAGAATATGCTGATGGACATATTTTGCTGCTATATACAAAGAATAGTTGCAAGACTGCTTATGTATACCTTTTTCTTCTGTGCTTAATTGTTTGCCCTATTTGGTGCGTTCTTTTCATTCTCTTTCATTGAGTTGTAGTCATTTTGATCCCTCTGTAGAATATCTTTTAATAAATTCTGTAGGGTTGGGTTTATCATGAAATTTTTTAGTTGTTCTTTGTCCTGGAAGTATTTCATTTCTTTGTTATACTGGAGAGAGAGTTTTTCAGGGTGTATCAGTCTGGGTTGGAATTTGTTTTCCTGCAAGACTTGTAATACTTTGCTCCATGCTATTCTTGATTTGATGGTTGTAAAGAGAAATCTGCTGTTATTCTGATGGCTTTTCCTTTAAATGTGATCTGTTTTTTTTTTTTTTTTTTCCTAGTGGCTTTTAGTGTACTGCTCCTGTGCTGAATTTCTGAGATCTTGATTATGTCTGGGTGTGGTTTTAATTGGGTTGATGTTATTTGGAGTTCTGCATGCTTTGGTTACTGAATGTCAAATTGTTTCCCCATATTTGGGAAGTTTTCTCCTATTATTTCTGTCCATATTCTTTTTACATCATTTGTATTGACTCCTTCTTTCTCATTGATGCCTATTAGTCTTATGTTGTTCATCTTTGCGTCATCTTGCAGATGTTGAATTATTTTTTCCTGCATCCTAGTTGTTTTTAAGAGATCTTTTCTTACCTTTTTACTAGTTGCAATGGTGTCTTTCAAGTCTGAAATTCTCTTTTCTTTTTCATTGAAACTGTTTTGCCAGCTTGTGATTGAGGTTTTAATTTCCTGTATAGCACTTTGAATCTGCTTCCTGAATTCTATTACTTTTCTATATTGCTCATTCATAGATTCCATCATTTTTCTATTCTCCTCTTTTTTCTTCATCAGTGTCTTCTTTAGAAGCACTTAGTACTTCTCTCATTATAGTCATTATTTTGTTTTTTACTTCAGAAATTATTTCTGATCTGATTTCCTCTATACTTCTGTGCAGTTGTTTTTTACTTCAGATGCTATTATTTCAGAGATTTTAGGCATGTGATTTCCAATTTCTTCTATGTGATTGTCTCCAGCATTTGTTTTGGGTAGGCTCAGGCCCCAAAAGCACATTTTGCTCTTTCTCTTCATCATTTTGTATAGCCCTGCCTTCTCCTTCTGACTTTTGGTGTAGAGCTTTGGTAGAGTTCTTGCCTTAGCACTAGATCTGGATCTATCAAGTTCAAACTTGTGCAGGTAGGTATGGCTTGGGTCTGGCTACTGCGCTCTACTTCTTCCTGTTGCATCTTTTGGAGGTGAACCTGCTGTGCCAACCTAGCAAGACGTTATGACATCTAGCAAGATGTTCTGCTCCTGGATCAGCTGGGTGGGTCTTGTCTCTCATTTCTGTGCAGGGAGTTCTGTGCCAGTTTTCCACACTGGGCCTGTCTAATGGATGAGGTTCCGCTCAACACGCAGGGCCTTGTTGCTGGGTTGAATGAGTTTCTAATGGGCCTTGAGGTCTTCACTTTAATTTTGTATAAAGTGTGAGGTTATAGTTCTCTATTCTTGCCTTTGGCCTTCTCTATTCCATTATGTGCCCTGATGTCTGGGGTTTTTTTGTTTTTGAAGCAGGATAATGCTATGCAATTCACATTGGGTTGAATTCACTAAGTAGCACAGGCTACTTCAAATCAAAGGGATCTTCCTGCCTTGGCTTCCTAAAATGCTGGGATTCCAGGCATGCATCACATTTTGAAAAGACTGTTGAATTGCTTTTGTACTTTACTCAAATGTAATTGAACATATCTGTATGAGTCTATTTCTAGGTCACCAATTTTGTTTCATTGACCTATTTGTCATTCTGCCAGTACTATTTGCACTATAGTAATTATGTTAGGTGTAAAATAAAGCTTAACATTAGGAAAAGTGATTCATTCATTTTTGCAGTCTTTTCATTGTTTTAAGTATTAGGGTATTTCTTTTTCATATAAATTTCAGAAAGATCTTGTGTATGTCTACAAAAACGCTGTACTGGGATTTTACCAGAATTAAAATAGACAAATTTTAGAAAATTGACATCTACTACTATATTGCATCTTTCAAATGAATGTAGTAAGTCTTCAAAATTACTTATTGGATCCTTTTCATTGTTTTATCAGCACTTTTAGTTTCTAGCTTGTAAGTGTTTTGCTAGTTTTATACCTAGCTATTACATTATTTCTAGTTATGACATCTAGTAGCTTCTCTTCTACTTTCATGCAATCTTCCACCCATGACTCAGCATAACACAAAAATATATAATACTTGCCATTCAGGGTCTAGTTTATTGTATTTATTTTTTGATTTTTTGTATTTTTGTTGATAACCATTTTGGCTGGAGTGAGATGGCCTCTCCATGTTCTCTTTGCTTATTTCTGTATGGCATTGGATTCAATCCACAGCTTTTTACTAAGTTACATCCTCTGCTGTTTTTTATTTCATAATTTGAGAGAAGTCTCAATTATGTTAAATTGCCCAGGCTTGCTTCACTCCATCTTGCCATCCTCCTGCCTCAGTGTCTCACAGTACTGGGATAGGTCCATGTAGTTTTTTCCTTTCCTTTCCTTTCCTTTCCTTTCCTTTCCTTTCCTTTCCTTTCCTTTCCTTTCCTTTCCTTTCCTTTCCTTTCCTTTCCTTTCCTTTCCTTTCCTTTCCTTTCCTTTCCTTTCCTTTCCTTTTTCCTTTCCTTTCCTCTTTCTCTCCTCCTCCTCTTCCCCCCTCTCTTTCTCTCTCCCTCTGTTAGAAGAATAGTTGCCCATATCTCCTTCACATTAGCAAAAAATGGTCACATGGGTTGAATTCAACATGATTTTCAGACAAATAATGTCAGTCTTATTATTTTAGCTATGTACCTCTTTTGCACTTCACTCTCTGAAGTGCTGCTGCTTGTCACTACTCTACCACTAACTCCAGTGAACCCTTCTGAATATTTCAGAGTTCTGACCACTGTCTGTGACTTTGTGGAATCACTCTTTCAGCGTCCCAGTTCGCCTGACTAAATATATTTCTTTTTCCTTCATTACTTCACTCTGCTGCATAAGAATTGCAGTCACATCACCTTTAAAGCTTCATTATAATTTTTGTTTAGATATTCATCACTTTCTAGCCTACAAATCCCTAATGGGTAGGGACTTTATTCCCTTATTTAATTAATTTGGCATCGCTAATCTTCCAGGAGGACTATGTGGGTGTTCAATGTTGAGTAAATGACTGGGTAAATTAAGTGAGACCTGTTATAGCTTGTATCTAGGTGTGTGTCCACAGGTTCATGAGTTCATAGCGGGGACTGTGTGGTGGATGTGTGACGCTAGTGGTGATACTGATAAGTTTTGTCTGGGTGTGGTGTTGTGAAGATTGGTGGGAGGAGGTAAGTCCCTGGGGGTGTGGTCTGGAGGTATAAATACTTCCTGCTCCCTTGATCCAGTGCCTCTTGCCTGCCTCACCACGAACTATCTACTGCCATGCCATCTGCCTTCAAGCCAGCTGACTAAGGACTGAAACCTCTACAAACTGAGGGCCAACAGGAATCCTTCCTCTGTAACTTTTGGGTGTTTGGTATTTTGTTTCAGCAATGAGAAAGTAACTAAGACAAGACTCAACTGTAAGTGATCCTTGCTGTTCTAGGATAGTATGGATTCTGTTAGGTGGAAATCATAGCTATAATGGTAACATATAATGATTAGCTTTTGGCCACATATTTAAGGTAAATATCCTTTAAATTTTATTATTTTTTGGGGGTACTGGGCATCAGACCCAGAGGTACTCTACCACTGAACCATATCTCCAGTTCTTTTTATTCTTTGAGATAGAAAGGGTCTCACTAAGTTGATAAGGTGGCACTCAAACTTGTGACTCCATTACCTTAGCCTCCATGTAGCTAGGATTCTAGGCATGCGCTCTCATGCCCAGCTTAAATTTTTTTTTTTTGTTTTTGCTAAATGCTTTAATCTGCTTTCAATTATTTTTGTCTAATTTGTTAGTTGATATACAACATCCTATATGCTAAGCACCTGAAGTGGTACTGCTGACCTGTCCTTTTCAAAAGGAATAGTTTGAGAGTGAAAAATCAGTGTTGATATAGAAACTTTACATATCATGACTTTCCCTAATCTATGGTGACTTCTCCCAGCTCTAAGGTCCTCTACATTCAAATTGCCCCTGACCCGTCTTCTTGTGTTCTCTATCCTGGCTGCTCATTAGATACACTTGGGGATCTGATAAGTATGCCCAGGTGGGTTCCTGTTCTCTTTTTTTTTTGATCAAGTATCTTAAGTAGTGTCTGCAATGTAGTAGGCACTCCACAACTATGTCATGAGTACTTGAGTTGAGTAAAAATTAAGTGAGACCTGTTATGGCTTGTATCTAGATGTGTGCCCACAGATTCATGAGTTCATAGGTGGGACTGAATCACTATGGCCAGAAAAATCTCAGAACCAGTTTAGGAGGCCGAGACCAGGAGGGACACAATTAGTGGTTACACCTGGCAGAGTTGTTTCTGCATTCACCTTGTGTCTATTCCCTGACACGTTTGTTTAGCTGCTGCTAGGCTGTTTGTTGGTTTCTGCCTCTCTGGACGCCAGGGTGTCAGGCTTGCCTTCTCCTGCCTTTCTTACACATGCTGCTGAATGGAGCTTCCTGTGGTGCTGCACTGATCACATTGTGTGAATATAGCTCTTGTGTATTGTCTGGTTTGAGAGGGAGTGTAGGTTGAGGCTCTACCCAGAACTGACTTACACTTCAGCTATGACTAAAAAAGTACTTAGATCAGTGCACCTGTGGTTTAAAAAAAATAAAAATAAAAGAACTTTTATATCAAGGAATATGACTTAGCATGTAACGTGAATATGCTCATCTTTATACATGTGCTCATCTTTAGACATCTTTAAATAAAGTTGCAAACTAAAATCTCAATATTTTAATGTATATTCCAGTATCTATCTATCTATCTATCTATCTATCTATCTATCTTTCTTTCTTTCTTTCTTTCTTTCTTTCTTTCTTTCTTTCTTTCTTTCTTTCTTTCTTTCTTTCTTTCTTTCTTTCTATTTTTTTATTTTTGGGACCAGGGGTTCAAACTCACAACCTTATGCTTGCCTGGCAGACACTTATGCCATGGAGCTATCTCCCCAGCCCCTATATTTCAGTATTTTAAGTGGATTTAAAAAAAAAAAATCCATGAAGGCACAAGTGCCCTGGACCCAGAGCTCTGGGTGCGACCTGCCTGGGGCTATCCACAGTATAGCACACTTAGCGCTGACATTGTCTTTGAGTTGATGGGGAAAATTCAGGCCCCTCTTTCACATGTGAGGGCCCAGAGAGGCTGTGCCTGGCTGCTGAGCCTTTGCACAGAGCTGTGTCTTGTGTCCACTGGGCATGGCTATTATTGTGAGTCGTGCTCCTTTGCCTGAAAGCCTTCTGAACTGAGTGTGAGAGTATAGTGGCTAAGTGTATCTTTCTCTAAGTGATTTGAGCAGATGCCTTAGTTATTCACAGAGTCACGTTGTGACTGTGACACTTTCATTGCTTTACTCACACAAGATAATACTGTTGTGTTACTAATAAACCATGTCTTAAAGGGAATAGGTCTATTAGATAAGTAAAACTGGTGAAATGCCTAGCACTTGCTTTATTGACTTTCGTGTTTTAAAATAAGAATGCAAGCCGGGCGTGATGGTTCACACCTGTAATCCCAGCACTTGGGAGGCTGAGACAGGAGGATCACTGTGAGTTCAAGACCAGCCTGGGCCACAAAAGTGAGCTCAAGACTAGCCTGAACTCCATAGCGAGACCCTGTCTCAAAAAGACCAAAAAAAAAAAAAAAAAAAAAGAATGCATTGGGGGCATGTGGTACTTAGTAGGCTCTCAGGTACTTTCTCTCCTCCTTTCCTTTAGCAAGCAATTTTAGCCCTTTGCACATGTATCTTTTTCTGTTACTTGTTTATTACTCTGTTAGGTCAGGCACAAGTGAAGAATTACACCCTCCCAATGAACTACACTAAAAATCTCATTGGCCTCATGGCATGAGGATTAAGAGACTGTCAACTCTCTACTTGCATATATGGACTTCATTTCTCAGAGTCAGTATCACAGTCATAATTTTTATTCACTCAGTTTTCCAGTAATTCCTGCAAAAGTATTGATGGCCTTTTCTATGGTGGGCTCTCTTCAGGAGACAGGGATGTTGAAATGAATAACAAAGACAAAACCTCACTCTGAAGGACTTTGCTTTGCAGTGTAGGCAACATTGAAATTATTTAGATGGCATTTTTTAGGTTGAGATTTTTAATGGTTCTAGATAATGTTTGTGTAAAAGTGGAAGCCTTTTATATATTTAGTTTATCAAAAATAGGGCAAAGCTGGGAATATAGATCTCTTCACTATTCGGTGTTAACTTTATGTCTTAGTAAGTTATGGCTGCTGTGTCCTTAGGTGGGGTGGCTTCTAAACAGCAGAAGTTCCTTCTTCACAGGTCTGGAGCCTCAGAGTTCTGGGTGAGGGTGGTTGTATGATCAGATTCTGGCGAGGATACTCTCCCAGATGCAGACTCCCACCTAGGTAGCCAAACGGAGATTAGGAATACCTTTTATAGCCCCGCCCCTGAGTGCTCCACCCTTCCACCTCAGTCCCCTCCCCGAAGCCTACCTCCTAACAGCATCACAGGGGTGGTCAGGATTTCAACATGAAAATATGTGGGTAGGGCATGAAAATTTAGTCCATACACTTCATATTCAAATTTTATATGATTCCTTTCCCAGAGAGTGGATTCAGCGGTGGGGGTTTGGAATTTAAGTTTTTATAATGGACCATATTCAGAAAATGTTAGCTCCAAATTTCTAGTTTTCTTGGCATTAAACCAGAGAGAATACATACTTACTAGTAAAGTCATTGAAGCTCAGAATTCTAATTTTTAATGATTTTATTCTCTTAGTCTTTATAATTATTTTGCCTACCCCTTGGTGTGTTTGAGTTATTTTTCGGCAGGATGATCTCAATGAGTCCTTCCAAAGCATTTAATATATGTCTTTAAAAAGTTGCTCCTACATTTTATTTTGCCTTTATGCATAGTAACTTGTCTGATATTTAGGGAGCAGAGTTCAAAGGTCTGGGCTGTGGAGCCAGACTGCTAAGGCTCTTTTCTCAGGTCTGCTGCTTGCTAGCCCAGCTGCCATAGTTTCATTATTAAAATAAAACTGACTTACATATCTCATGAGATTGCTGTGAGAAGTTTGTCAGTTAATACAAATAAAGTCCGTAGAATACTGTCTGATGCACAGCAAATGCTAGCTGCTTTTAGGACTGTAAATACTGAGTATTATGTAATTGCTAGCGCAACAGGTTTGAGGACAGACATTTGCTAGCTAGCAACCCACCCAACTATTCAATGAGCTTCCTGAGTCAGCAGCTTAGTTCAGTCAGGACATTTTGCAGTGAGATCCTGTCCTCCACTCCAGCAGGCAGGCAGGCAGGCAGGCAGGCAGGCAGGCAGGCACCTGTCAGGTGAAGAGGTTATCGTCTGTGTAACTGAACTTACACGTACACACACTAACTCCAGATGTGCACCATGTTGCCTAAAAGTTGATTTTTTTTTATATTTTGTTTTTCTTCAGTGGAGCCAACTAACTTGCTACTTTGCCAAAATCTTTGTCATTCTTGGGGTGAGGGAGAAGAGGCTGAATCTATGTGGCACATTATGCTTTGTTTCCATCCTGCAACTATTCTGTGAGATCCAGAGAACTGGCTGCCACTATTTCTTGTGAATTGAACCCATTTGCGCACCTCATGAAATGGTATTTACTTGCTGATGAGCTAAAGCAGCGGATATAAATGGACTTAAATTAACAAACACAGCAGGCAAGGTTTCTGCCAATGGGTGTCCCTCCTCCTTAATCCTCATTTCTGTCGCTTCCTGGACTCTCGGGAACAGGAGAGTAGCTTTTTGTGCCACATATGTCTTTGTTTTTATCCTGCTGGGTGTGTGAGAGGGCACAGTGACAGGCAGCCTATAAATAGCTAGTTCCCACTTTTATTTTTAGTGGTAATGACTTTTTTTTTTTTGAAATGGGATCTCTTATTTAATAAGTTATAAGATGTAATTACCACCTAGCAGAAGAGAGGCTGTATTCTACCCCTCGGGGACTCTCAGTAAAATTATTGTCCACTTACGTGGAACAAAATAAGCCGGCTGATGAAACAGATAACCTTTAGCCTGCCTTGATGCTCACCTCCGTCTTGTCCATTTCTCCCTCCCTTCCTCCAGTCCCTCCTTTCTGCCCAATAAACTGGAATGACACAGGGCAGAAGTGTTTCTGCAGTGAGCCAGAGGCACTCCATGTGTGCTGCTAGCTGCGGGAAGGAGAATCCAGCCCTGTTAGCTTTCCCACCATGCAAGGCTGACCCTGTACCTAGATTATCTCTTGCCTCTATAGAGTAGTTGCCTACAACCTTTAAATTCTTCACCCAGGACCACTCACTTGGGACCCCTTCTGTCCCTCTAAGATGGCAGCTTTTTTTCAAATACTTCCTACTTGTAAAACAATAAATTCTCTACCTAGTTGCCTCAGAGACTTTATTAAAGGTCCCTCCCCACCCCCACCTGGTATTTCCGGGAAGGCTGAGCATGGCCGAGCTGCTTCATGGGGCCTAAGTGTTATTGCTGAATTGAATGTGTATGTAGAAGAATCCCAGAGTTAGAGGAGTCTTCAATTTTTTATGAATTCAGCTTTTAGGTCCTGCAAAAGATTAACCCTGTAGTCACTCACATTCTGAGCAGTTGGCATCTTTAGAGAATGTCTGGAGAAGCACTGAAGGAAGGGTCCTTGCTGAATGGGAAGAAGCAGTGAGGGAAAGGTTGTCTAAATGTGGCTGACCTTCGACCCCCTCTCTGCCCCGGTGTCCTCAGGAGATGCACTCTGAAGAGAACTGCAGACAGCACCAGGGCATGTGTGTTTTTCAGGGTTTTGTAGTGGCCTGGCTTGTCCATTTGCCATGTGGTGATAATGGCAGACATGTGCTTAGGCTGCTCTGTTCTCCTGTGGGCCTCAGGCAGTGGTGCTGTATCTAGTTCCCCTGTTATCTGTGCAACAGAGTTCCCATGTGTCTTAGTTACTCTTCTATCGTTGCTGGAACAAATACCCAACACCCAAAATGAAGGAAGGAAAGGTTTATTTAGCTCACAGTTACTGGAGGTTTCAGGCCATACTTGGCTGGCTCCAAGGCAGAGCGGCACAGGGCAGAGAGCAACCTTTCATGGTGGTGGCAAAGAGCAAGAGAGCATAAACAGGGGCTCCTCAGGCAGCTAGCTAGCTCCTCTCCCCTCCTTATATTGCTATGGGAATTACCTACCTCAGGGCAAGTGCAGCACCCATCCTCACAATAATCCATCACAAACTCCAGAAGCCACCCTATGACTGGACAAGGCTTTGCGGGGACAGCTAGACACAAATCATAACACTATATAATCTCAGATTAGTGCAATTGGATCACTTGTAGAGAAAGTGCGAATTTTAGGGAGCTTGCCTATTTTCTGAGAACCTGAAAGTTATGTCTCCATTTTCCCTATTAGTTTCAGTTCTGATCTTGCCCCTAGCTCAATTGCTTTTTTTAAATTTGGTATAAGGCCTCACTAGACTCTGTCATGATCCTCCTATTTTCAGTCTCCCCAGCACTGGGATTACAGATCTGTGCCACCACACCTGACATGTGGTGCCAGGTTCCTGTGCTTGCCTAAGCAGGTGCTTAGTCCACCAAGCTATTTCCCCCCACCCCATGCTCAAATTATTATTATTATTATTATTATTATTTTTGTCTTTTTGAGATAGGGCCTTGTTATGCAGTTCAGGCTGGCCTTGAGCTCACTTTTGTAGCCCAGGCTGGTCTCGAACTTGCACCGATTCTCCTGCCTCAGCCTCCCGAGTGCTGGGATTACAGGCGTGTCCCATGCTCAAATTATAAACCACCTCTGACTCTAGGTCTTGTTAGGTCACGTGGATTTTTCTCTTTCCTGAGCTCATAACAATTTTATCTGTACTATATAATCCATGTATTGAGCACCTAACTGTCTTACCTTCCTAAAAGTTGTATATCTTGTATTTCCAATGGCATACTGGAGCCTGTGGATGCTAAGTGACTCTATTGAAAGCAGAACTGTAGTATATGAGGGAAGATATTATAAATGATATTGCTTATCTAATTCTTTCACATCCAGAGATATATACTAATCTATCTAAATGACTATAAATGACTGTCTTGTTCGTGTATGTATATGGGCTGTGAAAGCCGCAGGAAAGTGAGTTCATTTGTTGCTTTGGAGACCTAAATAGGAGGTAGCATATGGAAGTGGTGGCATTTGAGCAGTGCTTGGAGTCCTGAATGTCATGCTGTGGAATTTGAGCTTTATTTGGTAGACATTGGGAAGCCATAGACATTTGTGAGTCAAAGAGAGCTGTGGTGCAAACCTGATTTGGGGCAGCCTAGAAGCATTCTGTGAGAACCAAGAGAAAGAGGGCCAGAGACTGTGATTAAGAGCAGGTGCAGTAGCTCAGGTGCTGCATGATAATGATCCGACTAAGCTGTGAGGTCTGGGAGTGGGCAGAAGTGTTGGGTTAAAGATTTGAGGGAGGGCAAGAAGGAAAAACCACAGCATTAGAGACAGATGTGCTAGTTTGGCCACTGACTGTGTGACCATGGGCAAACTACTTAACTCTTCTGTATCTCCACTCGATTTAGGTTTAAAAATGGGACCCCTAACTGTTACGGTTTGTGTGTGTTTGTCCCTCCAAAGCCTCATGGAGTCATGGGGGGACTTCTGGAGTTTGTAATTAACTCATGACCCACTGGCATTATGTGTGGGAGTGCTCCTGGGATTACTGGGTGTCAGTATTGCACCCAGCCTGAGGCTAACAGCCTGAATGCAATTTAAGGGAGAAGACTTCTTCTCTGTTGCCACTGTTGCTGCTACTCCTCCCCTCTGCTCTCTTGCTCTTTGCCACCGTTGGAGCCAGCTGAGTATGGACTGAAACCTCCAGTAACTGTGAGCTAAACAAACCTTTTTCCTTCCCTAATTTCGAGTGTTGGGTATTTGTCCCAGCAGGAAGAGAAGAGTAACTGAGACACTAACCATTAGCTTCATAGGATTAGATAGGTTGCAGCTTATCAGCTACACATAGTAGATAGAATAAGAATCAGTGGGACTTGAGTCTGGTGGATGGAAAAAGGCCTGAAAGACAAAATTAAAGTTACTGATGAGTCAGTCTATTTGTCCTTAAAGCCCAAACCAAGGAACTATTGTTACTAGCACTGTGGCTATGGAGTCTGTCTTCTGCCGGCTTTATGGAGGGTTAGAGCCAAGAGAATCCCTCACAGGAGTCTGAAGGCTGTTAGCTGTCTTCTCCATGTCTATACACATACTGTACACGGTAGGCACTCAATAAGAGGTGGCCTCCTTTTTGATCTTTGACTTCCTTTCGTCCCTTTCCAATATCTGTGCCCTGTGTAAACTGCTTGTACCTCGGACCTCTCCTAAGCCCCTATGGTAGCTTGGCTGCCCTTCACTTCTTGATGCCATGGCCTTATACTAGAACTACCGCAGTGACCTCCTGATTATACTCTCTGCCTCAAACCTTTGCCTTTTCCTGCTTATTGTAGGGACTGCTGGATAATGGAATAAACTTGTAAAGGCCCAGCTCTTATTTTATCATGAAATGCACCCCCCCCACACACACATACTAAATAAAACCCATTCTCCTTGGTCAGCTGCTTAAGACCCCTCAGAGACACCACATTTCAGTCTAACTGGCCCCATTTTTTTCCACTGGGATTGAAATGGAATCATCTTCTTTTCCTAACTTCTTGTCATCTTTTCATTCCTGCTCAGGTGTTAACCTCTTCCATCAGCCCTTTGTGATTCTTCCATCATTAAGGAATAGTTCCTTGTATAGTTCTGTATTCCTGTGAGAGGTAGACTCTATGTGTCCTTCATAGCCTGTGTTCCTAGGGATCAGGGATCTGTCAGTTCTGTTCTATCCCATCTATGATATGATTTTGGTATGCAGTAGGCATCTAATAATGTGTGAATGGAAGACTCTCCTAGGGTGTGTACAGCTTTGATTGATGGCACATGTTGGTTCAGTGTCTGCCTGTCCCCAGGTATGGCTTGAGTTTCTTCTTGAATGTGATGCCACTCTACTTTGATCTGATTTAGGAACTGTAGGTTGGACTCCAAGGTGATAATTGCTCTTTTTTTTTTTTTTTTTTTCTTCTCTGGACTGAATGATGATGTGGCAAGGTATTAAGGTGTGATTGACACAGGAGTAGAAAATCACATCTCACCTTCCCCATCCTTTCTTACTCTCTGGCTCACTTGTTTCTTTTGGGGTTACTGAACAAAAGTTTAGAATTTAATTACCAATACCAGCTTTCCAGGTCTTTGGCTTACTGGATTCTCTAGGTTCTTCTCAGAGCGTTACATGGAGTATGGTTTTTGGAAAGATGGTAACAGTCTTTACCTTCACTACATTAGAACCAATGAAATTTACCATATCAGTACGAAAACTGTTGTATGGTGTGGTGGATTAGCTAATGGTCAATTTGTAACACCCAGCTCAATTGAATCAGCATGGTTCTGGGTGTGGAAGGCCCACCTGAGAATTGTTGTCAACTGCTTAAAAGAACTGGAAGGGAAGATGATGTGCTGCTGGTCTTCCAGAGAGGCTCATCACTTTGGTTTTCTTGCTAAGCACTCAGCTGTTTTTTTTTTTTTTTTTTATCATCAGCGGAGCTCTGGTCCTTGCTGTTGCTGAGCATTGCTGTGGTTCTCTTCGGGAGAGCTCTGGTCCTTACTTCAGTGTCACTTCCTGGCTGCAGCGAGCCCTTCCTGGTCCTCCTCTCAGTCTGGGAAGAAGATAGTTGTAATCCCAAGGAAAAGGTACTGGAATCCCATCAAATCAATTCCAGTCTGCCTCTTCTAGTGCAACCCATGGTGAGAATGAAGACTGCAAGGCATATTCACAGTAATAGGGAGCCAAGGGATCCTAAGTCCAGCTGTATCTATCCAGAGCCAAAGGCCCTGACCCAGGGCTGAACCTGGGTTTTATTTAGTCATGAAGAAGGAGTGGCTTGAGAAGGAATGACTGAGAATGGCAGGAGGCAAGTGAGTACTGTAAGATGGGCTGGGGAGGAGGCCTGTATTATGGCAGTACACAGAGAGTAATACGCATTATACAATTGAGATAGTACCTAACATTTTGGGATCTGGTGCTTCAGCTCTGCTGTGTAATCAATCACTGAAGCCCCGGAAGTCATCGCCTCTATCTCAAGGCTCCATCTCAGCTGACAGCATGGACTTTTGAAATGCAATGTTTAACAAATTCATGGTTCTAGGTAACTAACTTTCCAACTAAACTTTGAGGTTATATATTGCCAGCAATCTAGTGTGTGGGGAGAGTTTTTCCACCTGTGATTTTCATACAGGTGACAGTAAAGGTCTGTACAGGCCACTTCGGGCCCTAGTGAACACTCTCTGTGTGTTCACTCCACAGCCTCTACCTAGTGAAAGCTGAGTGAATGCCCTCTCTGTGTGCAGCAGCGGGCTGACAGGCTCCGCTCAAGGCTGATAGCCTTCTTTGGCCTGGCCTTCTCTTGGCAGTATGATATGCTTATATTTATGTTTTTCATGTTAAGGGCTTGCATTGTCTTTTGGTTCTGTTCCTGGCAACCATTAAGAAGTTTTATTTCGATATCAAAGTCTCCAAAATGTTACTTTATTCTGGAAAAGGACAAGGGGAGTTTGGTGCTGTGCTGGCTTTGACCTCTATTTCTGCCAAGCGGTAACGTCCATTTCCTGTGCAGAAAGCTTGCAGCCTGTCCATTCAGCACCTTTTATGTGCCAGGTGCTGTTTTTGGCCCTGGGAATAAAGGAGAGAGCAAAACAAATCCCTGCCTTTCTGGATCTTGAAGAAAGACACTACATTGTTAGGCTGTGAGGAGTGCTGTGGAGAAAAAGGATGCAGTTAAGTAACAGAGGAGGACAGAAACAGCAGTTACATGTTAAATAGTATGAGCACAAAAAGCTCACAGAGAAGTTACAAAGTTAGGGAGGAGAGGGACGCAGCATAGAGATAGATATCTGGGAAGAGAACATTCCCCCAGAGGAAGAGAAAGGTCGTGGGAGGAGGCTTCTCTGGGCAGCCTGGCTCTGGCCAAGGTCAGGGGCTGGAGCAGAGAAAGGGGCAGGCAAGACCTTGAGGAGCCTGGAGGTGGTGATGCTGCTGAGGCTGGGCCCTTATAAGTGCCTTAAATGTTTAATTCTCTACTGGTGGTAGCTGCATGGATGTGGTGAGAACACGTTCCCAGGATTCTGTTAGCTCTAACTTCCTCTGGTAGTGCTCAAGTCCCTTCTTGAGTGTAGGTCAAGCAGCCTTCTGTTTGGGGAGTCACGGACTTCTCTGCAGAGTTTTGAATGAGTGGGCTCATTAGCCCTGGACACTGGCTGTTTCCTTTCCCCCTTCAAACTCTGGGAGTTTCTTCTCAGATTACTGTACTGTCTTCTGTAAGCTTTATTACCATTGATGGGGCCTGGAGGGTAATGATGGGCT
The DNA here is from genome assembly GCA_004027025.1 of Myocastor coypus. Taxonomy (NCBI): domain Eukaryota; kingdom Metazoa; phylum Chordata; class Mammalia; order Rodentia; family Myocastoridae; genus Myocastor; species Myocastor coypus. The sequence continues at coordinate 18,563 of PVJA010015867.1, read as the reverse complement.
CTACAGTATGTAGTGAAAATGGACATGTCAGCAGGCATTTTCCTTCTTCTTTGACAGCTTTGCATGTGTTAGCTCTCTCAGTAACATTCACTGCTTGAGGTAGAGACCATTACTCCTCTCTCATAGGTAAGGAAAGCAAAGTGATTGACAGTGTAATGTGGCTCCCAGTATGTGGCAGCACATGGTTTCCATTCCTGACACTAAAGGACACTAAAGAGGGGCTGGCACATGCCTGTACCCTCAGTATACCGAGAGGTTGAGTTAGGAGAATCCAAATTCAAGTCTAACCTGGGGAATTTAGTGACTCAGTGAGACCTTGTCTTAAATTAAAAAGGGCTAAGGGAGTAGCTGAGTGCAGAGGCTCTGAGTTTATACCTAGTTCTGAAAAAAAAATAAAAAAAAATAAACCCAAGGCACAAAGATATTAATAAACTTTAGGGTGGGCTGAAGATTCAAACCCTGATACTGTAACTAGCTGCTATGCTCAGATAATTTTCTAGGGAAGCTCCACAGATCTCTTTCCATAGGAGTAAGCAAAATAGTTATTCTCATAGATTTTTGTCTCAGTTATTGTTTCTCAGAGATGCACCTTAAAAGGGGGGAAATGTATTTTACTGCCATGTTTATAGGGAGAATTGTTGAAGTCAGCATGGTTCAGGAAACATGTAGAGGGTGTTTTCGCAGGTAGATTCTTCCCTCCTCTTGCAGGTGTGAGGGCATGTGGCTCCCTTGAGCCCTAGAAGTGGCTCCCCTGTCCCCACTATCACTCCTCTCAGGATGGAGGCAGGCAGAGGCCTCATCTCCCATCTTCTTCAGCTGGCAACGAGTTAGAGTTGCCAAAAGCTCGGGCATGAGCTTGATGCAAGTCAAATTTCTTCCTTCTGTCAGAGGTTGAACATATCTTATGACTAACTGATTGTCTATTATTTTTGGTTCTACTGCTTTATGTAAAGCTGTGTTCTTTGGTAGCTGGGACTGGGTTCCACATCTGTAATCCCAGCACTCTTTGTGGTTGAAGCAGGAGGATCACAAGAGTGAACCCAGCCTAGGCAACTTGATGACTTTCAGATACCATCTTACAAAAAATTAAAAAAATATATCTGGGCCTGTATATCAGTGTAAAAGTGCTAGGTTCAATTTTTTTGTATTGCAAAAAAGTATTCTCTGGCTAATATGATATAATTAGTGTGCATATGTATAGGCAGGTGCTGACAGGTAACAGGAGAAGGGATGGGAAAACTAAAGGTAGAATCTTCCCCTTGTATAGTATGCTGGCCTGGCTCTCAAACCTGTTTTCTTATCAAGTTCATAAAAATCCTCCTGCTCAAAGAGGAAGACTCCCCAGCTCTGTGGGAGGGAGCACTGGGAGAGTCCCGGTGCAGCCACACTGGGATGGCAGCAGCCTTGATATATTTGGAAGGAAATAGACTCAGTTCTGGAATGAATGTCAGTGTTGACATTCAGCTTCTCTCACTGAAGTGGAGAATTTCATACATATTCTGAAAGAGACAAGCATGACACATTGCTGAGGCTATTTGCATGTAGACACTGAGGAGGAAGGTGTGAAAATTGGTTCTGTAGTATGTATTTTCTAGTTAATTTAAAAATATTAATTGGTTTTTTGAGAGGAAAGAAAATAGATTTTTCTTTCAAATAACTACTTTTAGTTATAGGAGCTTTGCTAAAAATAAAAATAAAACGTAACAAAAAGAAAACGATGTTTAACCCAAGGGTCAGCAATGTTAGTGGTACATAATGGACTCCAGACTCTTCTTCTGATGGGACAGTGTCTCTCTGAGCCTTATCTCACCATTTTCCTGCCATGACTCTATTGTTGCTGGCTCCAGTATCTGATGGTGAGGAACTCTAGGCTTCAGGATAGGATCTTGGGTGTAGAATGAGCCTGAGTATTATCTCATGAAGCCATTCTGGAAATTATAATGAGTCCACGCTGGACTGAGTTAAACACTGTCTACATCTTGCCTTGGTCTATACTTACATTGGTCTTGGGTCCAATTCCAGATTAATTTCCTATCTCATGCATGAATGAATTTTCTTCTATATATACTACTATATTTGGAGGTAGTGAGCTTCTGGGCAAGGATTTTATTTTGTGCTTCTGTTGCCAAAGGAACAATTTATAGTGCTACATATCATGTGCCATCAACCTGCTCAATTGGGCTTGACAGTTAGGATTTCACTCTTACCAGTTTTGTAACCCTTCTAATTAAAATCCAATGTATGGTGTTATGTCTCTTAAATTGATGGCCACAACTCACGGCCTAATTAATTTTCAACTCTTAATGAATTCCAACTCTCTTCACTTTCCTTTCCATCACTAAAGAAGCCGTTGAGGGCAGACAGCAGCAACTCAATATGCCATGAAAACGTATCTTCTCAAATTAACAAAATTCCTTCATTCCTTTATGATTGAATAAGTAAACCACATTTGCTTTGTTAATTAAAGTGCTTGATGAAAGCCTGGGATTAAGATTTCACTTAAGTACCAAATTTTCCAAGCACCTTGGTTTAATAATTAGTCTTTAATATGCAGTAAAAGGAGGCTTTATTTATTTATTTTTGGCTCTTGTTTTGTTTCATAAGACCTGGTCCCTAAATCTGTTTGGTATCGATCCAATGAGATCTTTCATGCTGTGTACAGGAAAAGAAGTGATTTTCATTAGTGCACACCCCACCTTACAACCCAAAATACGCATGCAGTAAACAGTGAATTGTTTATTCCCTGACTGATAGGTTACATCTGTCCATTTTAATTTTTGCCACAGCCTTGAGATTATCTTTACAGGTGAGGTAACTGAAAGTTAGAGTGAGCACACAATTTGCCTTTTCCTCAAGCTGTATAGGGCACAGCTAGACTGAAATCCAGGTGGTGGCTGTTCTAAAGTCCTCTGTCCCCACTAACTTTGTGCCGTGCCTCTCCCATAGCACCTTTTATAAAGGAGAAAACTGGGAAAAAAAGAATTGGATGTACTTAGGTGATAACAGCTAAGATATTTAGAGCTTAGGTAAATCCAGGATTTTTACTTTAGTGAATCTGTTCTTAAAAACAAAACAAAATAAAAACAAACAAAAAAAGAACTCAAAAGAACTTTTGTACTGTTAGGTGCTTCAAATTTATTTTCTTAAAAAATGGAGGGATTATTCTGAAAAAGTTCCCAGAACTCAATTGTAGCTTCAGTAGTATGATTTTTAAATGCAGTTTTTATGGTATTGGGGTGCTGTACCCCCACGCTATACCTCAGATCTTTCTATTTTTATTTTGAGACAGGATCTTGCTAAGTTGGGAAGGCTGGCCTGGTTCCTGGGATCCTTTTTCCTCAGCTTCCCAGGTAGCTGGAATTATAGACCATCTTAAACTCACTTTATTTTACAGTGTAAGAAAATGAGTTTTTATATCCCACACTGTGTATGCTTTGATAAACTGACAAGTTTACTAGTCATCCTGATATTGAAAGTATTTTCAGAGTAAGTCATCCCTTTATAGATGCCATAGCATCTTCTGGAGCAGACCTGATGATGGAGGATTTGGGTGAAGCTTGTCACAGTAAAGTAAGGTTGCTGTGGAAAATTGGGCTGGGAGATGATGGTCCTAGTCATCCTTCCTAGCTATAAGGTTCTGGTGTTTTCTTCCATTTGCTTTTAAGCGCTGTACCTGGTGGAAATTTCTTCATTTGGATCCCTGGTGAGAATAACTGAATCATTTATTTTCTTTCATGATTGTCTTTCCATTTCAACTCTGGATACATCTAGAAGAGAGGCTGTAGATATCCTTGTGGTAGGTTATTTGGGGGTGGAAGGAATGTAGTAAATGAGGTTGTTGGAGAATAGAGCAGTCTCTTTGTCCTCCCTTCTCTAGAATGCAGTCAGGCTCTGCTTGGCCAACCTATAGAAAAATTGACATTTTAGATGTGTATGTTCATGCCTCACTTCAGTTATTTATCCAATCAGGCTGTGACATTTTCTATGATCAGAATTAGCAAGTCCAGGTTGTTAGATTATTGGGAGAGGGTGAGAGGTGAGTAATCACAGCTGCATGTTGGTATTATTTTGGTTGTTCACAGTATTTTTCATATTAACTGTACCACTGGGAAATGTCTTCCATCTTTTTCAGTTGGTTATCAAATTAATCTTTTCCAAATGGCTGCATGCAACATTACACATGCAAAGTGTAACCAGCAGGGTAAAGCCTCACTATTCATATGGATAACAAGCTGGAAATGCACCTACCTGACAGGAATGCTACACATGCCATTTCTCCTTCTAGAAAGGTTATGCCAGTGTGCTGGGGAATTGACGTGAACAAAAATCTTCTCTTCATCAGGTGGGTAGGTCTGGGTGCTTTTTTTGTTCAGTATAAGTGAACTTATTTGGTGAGAATAAGTCTGGAAATGGGGCACATCTAGGAAAGGACATAAGGGGAGCAAAATCTGTAGTCAGAATTTTGTTTTTTTAAAGTTAATCTTGGGGCTGGCAGGATGGCTCAGTGGTCTAAAGCGCCTGCTTAGGAAAGTTTAGGTGGCTGCAGGGACCACGGTTCGATCCCCCGCACCACATGCTGCGCTAGCCCTGCCTTCAGGGCAGGCTGAGCCGGCCATAAAAATAAATAAATAAACAAACAAAAGTTCTGAAACAAGGAAAAGATAAAATTAAAAAAATTAAAAATAAAACTAGAGATTCTTTAAAAAATAAATAAAAATAAAGTTAATCTTGTGGTTAAGAATTTTAGTGAACAGCTGCCAGAACACTGTGTAACTCATCTGAAAATCTACCTGTTGTCTTCCTCTGATCTTTACGTTGTGGAATGCATCAAAAAGTAGCCACACTCTGGCCAGTGAGATAATTCAGTGGTCTAAAGAGCCTGCTTAGGGGACCATGGTTCCATCCCTGGCACCACATATTACACTAACCCCACCCTCAGGGTGGGCTCAGCCAGCAGAAAAAATGAAAAAGACACATTGGAGTAGGGTGTAGCACATGCCTATAATCGCAGAAAAAATGAAAAAGACACATTGGGGTAGGGTGTAGCACATGCCTATAATCCCAGCATTCTGGGAGGAGGCTAAGGAGGAACACAAGTTTGAGACCAGCCTGGACAAGATATCATTTGAAGTAAGACTTTGTCTCAAAAAGAGAAAAACAAACTAGTGAGGTAGCTCAGTGCAAAAGCCCAAGGTTCAATCCCCTATACTACACTTAACTGTTCAGTTTTCTTTCATTTCTTTAAAGTGTTTTAGCCTTTCTGTGAGAAGGCAGGAGGCTCACAAGGGCAAGTGAGAAGGCTCACACTGCCTCCTGCTGGGAGGGCTGTGATTTGAGTCCCTGGGACAGCAAGGGAGACTGTCAGGGAAAGGGGAAAAAGCTGGGACCTTCCCTGCTGCTGTTGGCTATAGCAACTCTACACTAACTTGTTGTCTGGCCAGCGTCATTTTTACTGGGGCCTAGAGAGTCGATCCCCTCTTCTTCTGCCCTCAGCCCTACATATGGAATTGGCTTCCAACTGGTATGTGTTTCTGGTGCCTCAACATCCTAGTTTTGCTCCTTTCATTCCACACACTGAAGTGAGTTAAAGTCTCATTTCTGCCATCTAAGGTGGCTTCTGCTCTTTGCCTGGACCTTGGCTGGTACAGAAGATTCTTGAGGAAAGGAAAGGGACGATCTTGAAGCGATGCATCCCACAGAACAAGAATGCAGATGTGGACTCCCAAGAGGTGTGCAGTTGGTGGCCAGGCCCTGTATTCTCTTATGTGTGTGTACTTGTGGAAGATGTATTTGTAAGAAAATGCTCAAAGAGTGGTAGCCTCCTTCATTAAATTCAGGAAAACTCTGTTAGACTTTATGCCAGCCTCTTAGGATTGGGCTTAGTTTGGAACAGGGATTCACAAACAGGAATAAGATAGCTATGAGTTAAGAGACCAGGACATGGCATCGTGGCTGGAGCCGTTGGGTGTGACTTGCCAGTGGAAGAGATTGTGAACCACTGGCTGAGGGCAGCAGCTCCCACACCGACACAAGATATACTGAACACCACAACTGGTGCCATTTTAGTGACATGCGGACATACCTCATCTGCCACCAGATTTCAATTTCTGGTGCAAGAGCAGCGTCTGATACCAATCTTCTAGCACAAGAACAAGTGGGACTACCTGGATTAGCTGCTGAAGATAAAAAATGATGGCAACCAATTACCTTTGTGTGCTCTGCCCTCTCTCCCAGTGGTCTGTTCTGCCTACAGGACACATCTTCTCTGTTCCCTTCAAAGCACTCTCATTTCCTTGAGTACTTCTTTGGATTTCTTGCCCTTTTCTTCTTATTTTAACCACAAATGTTAATCTGTCACATCCACCAATTGGTCCAGACAGTTCATTGAATGGGACTCAATGAGAGCCTGAAAAGCACTGCTGGTCTGTACACTAGATAACAGTTGGAGCCCCTGAGGGCTGGCCGAGCTGAGCCGAGACAGGTGGGCGCACTGCATACAGCAGTTGGGGTGGTTATGCATAAACAAAAGTACTTGCAAGGCTCGGAATTGACTGCAGCCTATTAACAGGGAGTACAGAATAGAGTCTTTGAGGTAAATATGATTTCGGTTGTTAGAGGGATGTCCTACTTCCTATCCTGAGACACCCTGATAGCTAGGGAAGGGAGGGAACCATGTAGAGGAGGGGCTGTCTGCAAGGTGCCAACTCTGCCCTTTCTGTGTGGGACACTAAAATGTTTGTAGATGCATTACATTTTGAGAAAGGTGTGATCCTCTCAGCTCTGAAGCCCCAGCTTTGTAAGCAGAGACTCAGGAGAGGCCATTATCTCTCTCTCCTGCTGATTCCCCTTTTGTATGGGAGACCTTTTTGTCCTTAAAAGAAATTCTCAGCCTCTGAGAGGTATTTTGTCTGATTGGTAAGGATTCCTGCTGGGCCATTTGCTCAAGGTTAAAACTCTTACTGTTGCTTAATATGTGGCCCTTTTATGTTGAAGCTTAGTTTGCACCTAAAATTAGGTACAGGTGGGATGAAGCCCTTGCTGGGCATGCAGCTTTCGCCTGAACGTGGCTACAACAGGCCCTGTTGGCATTTTCGTTTGCTTAATTTAGGGTTTAGTGAGGAAAATGACAGCATGGTCTTGTAGGGTGAGTAAATCATCTTGAAGAATTTTCTAGGCAAGTAAGGACTCATGACCTAATTTTAGCACCTTATTTTTAAAAATAGTTTTGGTTGATACAGGGTCTCACTACACAGCTCAGACTTATAGTGATCCTCTTGTTTTCAGCCTCCGCAGCATCAAGATTACAGGTGTGTGCTACTATGCCTGGACTTCGTGGCTGGCTCAGCCTGCTGTGGGGCTAGGGCTGGTGTGTCATGTGGTGCCTGGGAGCAGATCACAGTACCTGCCCTTGCCTAAGCAAGTGCTTTGGTCCACTGAGCTATCTCACTGGTCCCAACTTTTTTGTTATGATCCCTAGGAGTTTTGAAAATGCTCAAATCCCTTGTGCTCTTCTCGTATGTCCCCCATGCGTCACCCTCAGCTGATCAGCCAGTGTCCTTTCCTTGGGGGCTGGTGCTTGAGTACTGTTCACGGCCTGTTACTCTAAAGCTCCTCCTCCCTTGGCCGTAGGGATGCTGTCGTTTGTTCTCTTCTGACTATGTCATGGTATCTTCTAGTTTTCTTTGTTGGCGTCTTCATCGTTGGCTACCTCTTAAGTGCAAAATCTCCCAGAATCTTTCAGTTTTCTCTAAGAAATGCTCATGTCCTGGGCTGGCTCCTAAGTGGATATGTCCCAGAGTTCCCTGAGAGCCTAGTGACTCTTGAGGGTCACTTCTACTTGGAGACCCTGTTCTACCAAATACATCTCGTTTTGATTTAGGACCATGATGTGAAGCCTTTGAAGACTGAGTATTCAAACTGCAACCAAAAACCCACGTACTATTACAAAGTGCAAACACTGAAATTAAATCTGAATACTGAGGTTTTAGTTTAGAAAAGATAACTCATACATCAGCATCTTTTGTCTTGAAAGAAAAACACAATAACAGCTTTCAGGGATGCAAACAGCTTTTTATTAAAAGGTGAAAATTTGCATGTGGCATGCTTTTTACACAGTGAATATGATCTTTGCTGTTGTATGCATGCTGGTAATTTGTCAAATCTTGGCTTATGCTTTGTGAGAACAGCACATGCAACACTCAGGTCATGTTAGTCTGTTTCATGTGTCAGATTTAATATAATTCAGAGTTGAAAAGAGCTGCTTACAAGTGTAAAATGATTTGAACAAAATAAGAAAAGTAATCCAGAGTGCTTTTATTGACTTAAAACTCTTTGGCATAGAATTGCATGCTTTAAGGATTTTATTTTCAGAACTACCATCCATACTGTCCTTTGTCATCTCTTCATACACTATCTTCTCAACTGCTGCATGCAGGTCATAAAATATATTTTTCCAGCTAGAGCTTTTTTAAAATTTCAACAGCGCCACTTAAAGATTTCCAGAATCTAACCCATGGAAGCAGGACGATAAAGTTCTTCAAATTTGGTTTTATGTGAAAGAGAAAACTAAGTGTTGTTACTTCCTACAGAGCTGTAAAAATGTGCTCCTACCAGCACACACCTTGATGGGCGTGTTGGGCCACGGTAGTGGAGGCTTGAGCTCCCAGTGCACTAAGGTCCTACTTACCCATGAGCCAATGACAGACACCATTCTAGATTCTGCTGTGCTGACAACACTGTGCACACAGCAGACCCTTGGAAGTGAAGGCAACTATGAGCAAACCCCAGACTTCTGTCTGACACCAGAGGAACAGTGTCACCCTTCTTTGTGGCTGTGCAGCAGCAGGATTGGTGGGAGAGAGGAGTCATGGTTCAGATGGAGGTGTTTCAGAACTGCTTAGTCAGCTCCCACTTTGTAGGTAAAAAGTCAAGGCTAAACACTGTTACAGAGCCATCCCCAGTCACTGGAACTTGTCTTGTAGGATCATTTCCTTCTTAATTCTTATCTCTTGAGCTATGCTGAACAAATCCAAGAAGACCTTCCTCCAAGAGGATATCTGAACTTTCCCCTTCCCTCCTCACCATCAGGAGGCCCATTCTGCATGCTCATGGCATTCCCTACCCTCTTTTTCCCTAGATCCCAACATGTTTAGGCTGGCCTTTCTTGGCAAAGGAATCTTGCCTTTTGGATAGGTCGCTGAAATCTGATTAGGCCACAGGGCATCTTTCCATCTCTTAGAAAGAAAGTCCTCATTGTTATGTATAATGCAGCCTGGTGTCCCCAGGTGAAGGGGCCTGAGTTTCTGTCAGTCACCTCCCAGCTCAGAGCTTTTGTGCACCGAACAGTGCAGGCCACTGGAAGTGGTGACCTCACATGAACGTGAGCCATCTCGCAATCTGCTCCATGGATCTTGTTAATGAGTTGTTCTTTCATTCAATTTTCGGATGATTTCCTTTTCCAAATGGATCTTTTCTTGTTGAAAAGAAGAATACTAGAAGATGACAAATGCTGAATACGAGAAAATGGCATTCAGCCATGTCTTCCTAGGTTCTTAGCATAGTCTATACCTTGGCTTGATTCTTAATGCTTGGCCGTTTCATTTCTCTATAAACACAACTTGCAATCTTTCCATAGGACTCACCTATGCTGTCTCCTAGGTTATGAGGAGATGCTGTTTGGCAATGTAAGTTCTGTTTCTTTTTCCTCATTAGTGTCTTGCTCTATCAGTTTTTTTAGAGTGGTTTTTAAACTTTTATCCTTAACTCTTTGAAATGTAATTAAAAATAAAAATTGTTGGGTGGTAGCCAGAGGGTGCAGGGTGCAGGCTCCATGATAGCTGATGCTCACCAGGACAAACTGTGCTCTCTGTGAATCTCTCTTGAAGTTCACCCCGAGGCCCTTTCATCCTTGGGATCCTGCAGTAGAGGTATGGTCATGCCTGGGACCTCTAGCTAATAGCTAAAGTGGAACTCAGAGACATTTGAAATGTTTCAATCCTTAAAACAGTGGAATAATTGAGCTAAAATTCTATTTCAAATGTGTGAGACCAGAATCCTCTGGTTAATTAAACCATAGCTTCAATTCAATTTTCTCATCTTTCTATAGATTATCACACTTAACATAGCAGTGTAGAACTCTGGGCATCATGTCTGTCTCACGTGACCAGGAGCCTGGGTTGGGCTTCATCTGTTCAGAGCAGACTGTCTTAACCTCAGCACTGTTGTGTTTTGGGGCTGGATGATTCTTAGTGATAGGAGGCTGGCCTGTGCCTTGGGGATGTTTAGCAGAAAATTGGCCTCTACCCATTCAATGCCAGTTACTACCTCCTTACACCTACAATGTTTTGCCAAGTCTGAGGTAGGGAGGGGTAAAAGTGCTTCATTGAGAAGCTGGTTTCTGTCTCTCTGCTGCACCTTCAGTGTCACTTCTGAGCTGAGTCCTAGCCTGCAGCTTTTTGATGTATATTTGTTTTGATGCATGTTTCAGCTCAGAATATGGAAACATTCTCATTTGGGTTTTTCTAATTGCTAGAGTATACACTATGAGCATTTATTCTGTGGAGAAATAAGTAGTCTTCTGTATGCAGGTGCTTCTGTGGTTCTATGTGCATAGTGTAATGATCATGATACCCTGAGAAGATTGAACTTCTGTTCCCTTGGGCCATGTACATATGCTCCTTAATTTTCTTTTGGGCTGATTGAGCCTGAAAAATCATACATTGCTCAGGAGCTAGACAGTATGTGGAAGGCCTTCTGGGGCTGGGCCCACAGATTGGCCTGTGGGGTTTGCATGTCTTGGGCTTGTTATATCTTAGCAGTGCTGTCCTGTGTACTTCCGGGTGACTATATATAAAAGAGGATGCATGTAAGTAGCATCTAAATGTCATAATACAATCTCCCACAGTGTGGCAATCATTTTTATTAGTTCTACTAATTTAAGGACTGTTATGGTTTGTGTCTCCCCAAAACCTTATGTGGTCACTGGGGCATCTTATAGAGTTTGTGATCAATTCTTGATCCAGTGCAGGGATTATGGGTGTGAGTGCTGCACCTGCCCTGGAATAGGTAATTTGCATGCAATATAAGGAAGGGAAAGATGCTTGCTAGAGCTGCAGCCGTTGCTCCTCCCTTTGCTCTTTGCTGTTTCCCACTGCTATGAATTGCTGCCCTCTGCTATGTGCCATTCTGCTCTGGAGCCAGCAAGTATGGACTAAAACCTCCACAAGCTGTGAAATAAATAAATATTTCCTTTAATTTTGAGTGTAGGGCACTTTGTCCCAGCAACAAGAGAAAAGTAACCAAGACAAGGACTATTGGCTGTTTTCAGGGCTATTCTGGCTCCTTTTCATAGATCATGAAGGAGAATCCATTTCTGATCATTGAGCACTTAAGGGTCTATAATAAGCATATAGTCTTCAGAGCTCTGAAAGCCTGGCCTGGTGGAACAGCAGAGTGTTCTAGGAAGGGCACATGACTGAAAGTCAAGATAAGAGGATGCTAGCATTAGCTTTTGGACATGACGATGGTAGAGACTTGGCTGAGTAGCTATTCTCTCAGGATTCCAAAAATTTTTTTGTTACAAAAAGATGATGGGCTAGCTAGAGCATCTCTAAGGACTTTCCAACTTTAAGCAGTAATATATTATTTTAATTAAAGTGTTAATGAACTTAGTATCTTCAAATATAATTAGAGTTGGAGAAGTGTCTTTTTCTAAGAGAAGGGAATGTGGAATGATATTAAAAAATACATTTATTTTATCAGTGAAACTTTCAAGCACTGGGCCTAATTAATGTTGCCATGGAGATTCTGTGGCCTGAGAACAGAGCTGTCTGCATCATTTCTCTTTGCATCTCCTCTTTGAGGTGGGCTGAGTTTTCTGGAAGTTCTGTATCTGGAAGCTGCAGTGTCCAGTGCTCTTGCAAACCTAGAGGTGTGAGTGTCAGTTCTTGCTGTGCGCTATATGATTTGGGCAAGTTGCCTTTTTCTCTCAGGGATGAATTCACTTTTTAATGTGAGAAATGAAGTTATGGTATTATGCAGAGAGGGTTAACAGAGCAAACTAGAGATGGGCTGTCCTCAGAAAAGCCTGCTTACAAGATTGGACTTTGGGTGGTATATGGGAACTTGGGTGGTATGGTTCCCTGCTCTGACAAACTTTTTCTAAGAGTGGCTCACTGTGTCTAAACTATTTGTACAAACCATGTAGCTTAAGTAAGCTCCTTCTTTCCTTCCAGAAACTGGGGTTCTGGTGGGTACTATGTAGAAGGTCCTCATGTGAAAGGCCTCCAGGAATGTCCTTATGGATGGAGTCTCTAACAAATTCCCCGGAAGACACTATTTTGTACAAGTGTTGCAGCTTGTTGTGAAGGAATGGAACATGTCTTGTATGACTCCACCACAGGATGACCCTGGAAACCTACATTTGGTGGCCGCCATGCTTTGACTCTTGTTCATTTCCCCCTTGCTTGTTTCGCTTTATATCTTCTTGTAATAAATCTTAGCTGTGGACAGGTCTGTATGTCAAGCCCTAGGGGCCCTTAAGGTGAGCCATCAACCAAGGGAGTAATCTCGGGGGCCCCTGACAGAGGTACTCTAAAACTCTGACATTGGTTTTGTCAGTAGAATTCTTTGGATTTTCTTTTGCAGAGTAAAAGTTATTTTAATAGCTTAGACTTTTGTCCTCCTTAAATTGATGTTAAGGAAAAGGTTATGTCAGGGGCAGGTGGGAGCAAACTAGCAGTAGTGCCCTTGTTCTGGGATCAGATCACAACCTTTTTGGCTATTAAATGATATGGTTTTGATTTTTAAAAATTAATTAGCTAGGTATAATGTCTCTCTATGCAGCTTGAACTTGCAGTGACCCTCCTGTCTCAGCCTCCCAAGAGCTGGGATTATAGATATGCACCATACCTGGTTTCGGTGGCCAGCATGGCAGCATGGCCTGTGGTATGGGGGGAGGGTCAAACTCTAGTCTTTGTTCTTGCCAGGCATGTGCTTAGACCACCGAAATATCTCCCCAGTCCTAGATGATATGCTTTTTGATTGTGAAAAAATAAACGCAAGTGATATAGGGTCAAGGCAAAGTGAGACATTAGGTAGACGGCATCCTTTCAGCCATTATCTCATTAATTGTACATTTTATATATTGATATGTCTGCACTTTTGAATAAGTGTAATTGGATTCTTAAGACCAAGGCTCTGTCTACAATGTAAAGGAGCTCATTTGAAAAAAAAAATTTTTTGTGTGAACCAGTTCCTAATTTATCTTTGAGGAAATGCCAAGATGAGAGAGGAGGAGCATGAGCCCAAGCAGGGAGCATTCTGATTGAAAGATGTACGTGTATGTGTGTGGGGGTAGCAGTCAGGAGTGTCCTAGTTATAGGCTGTGGAAATCCCTCATTTTAGTTAAGTAAAATAAGTGAGAATGTATTACAAAATTAAGTTGGCTGGCTCCACAGGCTCAAATGATGACAGAATTCTGTTTCATTCTCTCCCTCTCTTCTTTCCCCTTTCTCTTCAGCTTCATTCCTCAACTGTATGTCCATGTGGATGTTCTTGAATTGTCTTGCACATAGGAAGAGAAAGACCTTTTCTCTCCCACTTTTTCTCTTGGAATCTGCAAAATGATCCTGAGTATCCAGTCTCTGTCTCTAGGGGCAAGGGTATGCCGCAGTCTGCTCACAGGTTTTCCTCCAGTGGAGGAAGGACAAGATCCTTAGTGTCAGCTACTCTGCTGGGAAGATACACTTTCTATCTTGGGGGCTTGGAAGAGGATTTCGTTTAGTGGAGGAAGAAAGAAGGGGAGAATGAGCAAAGATTTCGAGTATCCATATTCATGTGGGCCTCAGATAAAGGTTACATGGCATCTGTGAAGCTGAGGGTTGTAGGTCTCATTACGTGGTGGTAATTGCTGGCCGCCTCTGAGAACTGACTACAAAAACATATTTGACCTTATTTTCCTGCTGGGCATAGTTGTACTAGAGGGTTTGGTGTGGGCCAGAGAATGGAGATGTGATTATAACTAGATTATATAGTTTAATAAATTTTTGCAGAGTGAAGTGGAACTGCCCAAGGGCTTAAATATGTGGTGCCCAAGGGGGTCATTTAAAATGAAAAACTAGAGACAAGGTGCCTGCCTGGCAAGTGCAAGGACCTGGGTTCAATCCTAATACCTAATGTTGTGCTGGCCTCTGAGCTGAGCCGGCCACTGAAACTGAGCGTGGTGGTGCATGCCTGTAATTCCAGTGCTGAGGAGGCTGAGACAGGAGGATCACTATGAGTTTGAACTGTGTAGTGAGACCCTGTACCAATAAGTAAATAAATAAAATTTTAGAAAACTAGAGGCAAATAGTTCAAAGATGGCAAAGGTAATGGCAATGTTAAGTTCCTTGCCCTGTTACCTAGTTGTGAGTTATTTATCAACACTCTGGAAATAAAATGGATGGTATCAAGGAAGAATCATTGTTACTGGATCAAAAAACCATGACTCCTTTTATGTTCTTTTTGAGCATCCATGCTGATCTTTGATTTATGGCTCATATATACCTGTAGTGATTCCTGTAGGATGCCAAGAAGCAGCTTTCCATGTAAAAAATCTGATCAGAGTTTAATCTAGACTTTTGCACTATGGCTTTCTGGCATAATGACATCACTGTGTATAATTTCACCTTTGAAGGTTGTATCTTCTGTATTTGCTCTTGTAACTGATTCCCTAGGCTTTTCCTATGAAGTTGTGTTGGTGTTTGATGGATTCAATGATGTCTTTGATGTTTTATTGTCCTCATCTTAGAATATACAGAGGGTATATGGACATGTAATGTATTTGTTGATTTGGAAACCAGATGTAAGATTTCTTTGTTCTTGTTTCTTCTTCCTATAAAAGTTCATGGTCAAGGTCAATGAAAACTGACAATATTCTGTTGAAACATAATAGGTTGGCGATACTCTAAAATGCATCAGTTAACCCATACTCCAAATAAAGTGAAAAAATTGCCTTTTTCTAGTATAAATCTATTCAAATCTACTTTTGTTTTTTAAAGCTATGACTGTGTTAAGTTTTTGCAATTAACTGCTTCAGACATGATGATGGCCTTTATAAAAGAGACTGAGGGGCTGGCCAGATAGCTTAGCGGATTAAAGCATGTACTTAGACAGACACACGGACTGGGGTTCAATCCTCGTGTGCCAGGTCGGCCTCACCCCTGCGGTGTGCTGAGATGGTGATTGAGACTGAGTGTGGCGATGCTTTCCTGTAACCCCAGTGCTTAGAAGGCTGAGAACAGGAGGATCACTAGAAGTCCAGTCTGTATAGTGAGACCCTGTAGACTCTGTACTAAATACATTAAAAAAAAGAAGAGACCAGGTAAGTTACCAACCTCTAGTAAAGAAAGCAATGTACTCACTTGGATACCTGGCCTTTTTATTGACTGCAGAAGGTTCTTTGACCTTTGTATCTATTTGGTGAATGCTCAGGACCGGTACTCTGTTGTGCATTTGTTCCTCCACCTCTGTCTGAATCTCTTAGGATCAACCCCAGTTAGTGTGCAAGTAGAAAAATATGCTGTCTTGAGGACTTTAAATTTGGGAAATTCCTAAATCTTTAATTTTATTTTGTGGATATCAACAAATAGTGGCTTTATTTTGTTAGTAACTATATAAGTAGAGAATAGATTTAGGTAGTGTAGAATGTCTGCCACTTAAATCTACAGCTATAGAATCACTTTTTGACCAAACCAGGCTTGAGTATAGTACATACAAGTAGGTAGTACTTCATTTGTAGCAGTTAGGCTGTTCTCTTTAGATGTGGTGCATGGACTTCTGCTTCCATCTTGGAATTGCCTGTAGATACTGAACAATACACATATGACAAGAGAATCTAAGCAAAGCAAGGGATAAGAACGAAACAAGAGCTTCATTTCAGCTTCACCCATTGAGTCCTCTTCAAGTCAGTCACCATGTCCAGCTGGTTGTGTAGCTCTCTGAAATTGTATGTGCGCCCACATGAATGTGTTTCTGCACACACCCATGTGTCCCCTCACATAAGCTTTCCCCCTCACTACATTTTTCCATGGTGGATTCTCTTTTCCAGGAGTATACTGCTGTATATGATAATGTCTTTTTAAAAATTTATTATTTATTTATTTTTTACTTTTGTTTGTTTATTTATTTACTTTCATGGCCGGCTCAGCCTGCCCTGATGGCAGGGCTGGCGCAGCATGTGGTGCCGGGGATCGAACCGAGGTCCCTGCAGCAGCCCAAGCTTTCCTAAGCAGGCGCTTTAGACCACTGAGCCATTGCACCGGGCCCCATGATAATGTCTTAAGTCATCCCTTATTAAGGGATGGAAGTGGTTAATGTTGTGTTGTTACGTACCTGTAGTAAACACAGTTGTGTGTATTTTTCTGCACCTATACCAGCACAAGTGTGTGAAACATTTCCCAAGATAGAGTACGTATCTTACATTTTGATAAACATTTCTAGCTTATGTTTCAAAGATGTTTCTCTAAAGATATTAAACAACACTGTGTTCCCATACTCTAGTGAAAGCTCAGCATTAGAAAACCCTTTTATGTTTGCCATTGTGTCAGGTAAAAATGGACCTACTCTTTCATATAACCTTACATTTGATGGCTCTTAAAATTTTTTCTGAAATTGCTCATTTATGTCCCTTCTTCACTTACCTTTTAGGCTCTTGTACTTTAAAAAATAATTTTCATGTTATGTATTATTTAAGACATTACTGGGATGAGGGAAAGGAGAAAAGAAAGAAGGAAGGGAAAATATGTGTATACACAGGATAGCTAGGATAATTGTACTGCTGGTCTCTACTGGTCTATTGAAAGGAGCAGTTAATACTTAAATTTTTTCTACTGTGTAATCTTTTACAGTAGAAATTTGAACAATTTTGCATGCTTATATCTGATAATTTGAACAACGGATTTGAAGACAGTGTTCAATATAACAACCACTCCATGGGACCTGCCAGGAGCCTGGCACCCTGGGCAGCCTGAATCCTGAGAAAGAGCCAGGCAAAGACTCCAGGATGAGCCCTGCTGGCCAAGGCATTGTCTCTGGAGGAAGAGCATTTGAAAGGAAAACAGATCCTTTCTACAGCTGATGCTCTCATTGCCGTTATTTTTTTTTTTTAATTTTTTTTATTTTTCCTTTGACGGGACCAGAGTTCAAACTCATGGCCTTGCCCTTGCCAGGCAAGCATTTGTGCCATGGAGCTATCTCCCCAGCCCTTCTCATTGGTTTTGGATGCTAATGGCTAATGTTTCTGGAAGAGCCTTGAATGCCCAGGGACTTACAAACCCTGCTACTCGTCATCTTCAGTCTTCTTCAGACCACTTCAGCACTGGGATTGCCAGGTAACTGCCAGCCCTCTGTGAATCAGTAATCCTGCCAGACTGGGTCAGAGGACCAAGGACCTGGATGTACTGAAGCACATGTACCTAGGAGTACGTGTACCCTTCTGATGCCATTCCCATGTAGGACTGTTCTGGTGTCAAATGTTGACAAAGTGAGGACTGACTTTCTACTTGAAACCATTGCTAAAATAGGGCAAGGCACTGGCTTTATGGTGCTGCTCATGGAAACCAATTTGTGATGCACCATGAAAGGATCACAGCACAACTTGATTCATGGGATGTGTTCACAAAATCTCATCTGAACTGCCATTGCCATCAAATATTGCTGATATCTTTCCCATTACTTCTGTTATTTGCTGCGATAGACTCTCATTGCTTGGAGTGTGATGTATAATTGTAAACTGTGGAGAAATGCAAAGTGTGAAAAACATTGTTGAATTCTTATCTTTTTATTTAGTGAAATTCTGTTATTTCTATTTTTTTAAACTTTTTAAATTCTATTTTAAAAAGTAGAAGAGTGGAGACGAGTCAGATCAAAATTGTGAAGCTTAATGAATTTTCAGAGTGAAATAGCTGTGTAGCCACCACTCACACTCACCCTCCCACCTGGCAGCTTCCTCGGGTCCCTCCCAGGCATTGTTCCCTGCTCCTGAGGGAATCACTGTCCCGATTTCCATCAGGGTGGGTTGCATTGTTTCTAACTTTATGTGAACAAGATCCTATGTACATTATCCAAGGACTGCTTTTGCATTTGATTTTTTCATTATTTGTTGAGATTCATAGAGATGACTATTAGCTGTAATTCATTATTGTATAATATTTCATCAGATTAATATTCTACCAGTTTACCCAGTCTATCACTGATGTTTGGTTTGCTCCCAGTTGGGGCAATTATAAATAATGCTGGTGGGAACATTTTATAAGCATTTTCTAGTATCTGTATATAACGTATTTCTACTTGGTAAGTGGGTATTTGAGTTATAGGGTCTGATCAGTTTTTATAGTTATCATAAACCCATTAAAATTTTATACTAATTTACCCTTCAACTACTAGTTTCTAGAGTTTCAGTTATACTTTGTCTTTGGTATTGTATTTTATTTTTTTTCAATTTTTTTATTGTTTAAATTTAACAATGGTTATGTTACATATTTTCATCATCAGATCAGTTTAGATTAATACATATAGGTATATAA
>PVJA010015866.1:13143-44643 GCA_004027025.1 Myocastor coypus | reverse complement strand
AGGCTGCAAGAGGTATGTGGAGCCTGGTGTATGAAGCCTAGGTCTGACCTTAGTCCTTGAATCCCTGCATCCATGGGAAGAACAACTGGGGTGAACAGGCCAGAGGCAACCGAAGAAGCAGGTCTGTACTGAGCGAGTCATATTAGGCTTCTGGAAAGAAGATGGACTGGTGGGGGGTGGGGGGGGTGGAGGCAGGGGGGAGGGGGAGGTGGGGATGGGGGTAAGGTGGAGGTTGAGAGGGGAGATGTGGAGGTGTAGGTGTAGGTGAGAGTGGAGGGAGAATGAGGTGGGAATAGGGGTAGGGGTGGAGTTGGAGGTGCAGGTGGGGGTGGGGTGGAAGAAAGCCTGGAAAAGGAGGTTGGTGGGGAGGGAAGAAGATCGGAAACATCTCACCTGCCCACCACTTCTCCTGCAGCCCCTTCCTAATGGCAGCAACAGACATGGGTTGCCTGAAAGTATTCACTGTTCACTTTATGAGCCATGGAGGTGTTTGAAAATTATTGTTGCAATAACAGCTGTATGTATTTCAGATTCCAGGAAGTCTGGGTCAAAGTAGCTCCTGAGAATTGTAGAGTTTGGAAGTAGAGTAGTTTTCTGGGAAATTTTCCATTATTTAGTACCCACTCTCTCACCAGATCCAGGGTCACCACAAAACTGTCCTTCAATTTTGCTTTTTTAAAACACAAAGCAGTGAGGACTCAGGACATAAGAGAACCTATACTATGACATCCTATAGCTCAAATTTTCTGGAAAATATGGGCCACAGAGGTAAGGGATCGATGAGGTTCAGTGCACCTAAGGAGAGTCACCTAGAAAGAAAACATTCTCTCAGGCTTTCACAGAGAGCAGACTGGCCAAGCAATGGCCGTGACTCATCCAGATGACTGACACCGACAACAGTTCTACAAAATGCTATACATGGTTTCAAGGTAAATCCTGAGGGGATTTGACTGACCTTGTCAGATACAGAAGTTTCATGTTTTGTTATACAGGTCTTGCCTTGACTTGCCCTTAACCACCAAGCAGCAGAGTTCAACCACAAGGCACAAAATTAAAGCCAGATTAGTATGTTGGGCTGTAGAAGGCTCAAGTCAACAGCTTCTGACATTGTCAGTTCTGCTGATAACCCAGTACTATTATGGCTTATTGGACTATACATACAGCTACTTTCTCTTAGTTCAATTAGAAGAAATATTTATACCAATAGTCTTTAGAAAATCTATGCCTGCATCATGTATTCAGAACACGTGCTATGAAGACAACAATGTGTACCGTATTGATTGTTGTGGCCGTCCTATTGACCTGTTCTGAAACTGTCTTGTTGCTATTTCTTTCTTGTTGAAATTAATACTATTAAAAAACACACAAAGCAGTCACTTGAACAAGGTCATTGTTGCCACCTGAGTTCCATTCAGTGGGGTTTTAACTTTGATCTTCAGTTTTCTGTTTCAGCGTGGGATCAGAAACGTGCAAGGAACTCTCCTCTGTGTGGTATGTCTGAGTGGCCCCGACTCAGTTCCAGCTCTCCACTCTTGTCACCGGCCTTATTGCCAGTGTCCGGTTGCCTTGGCGCATGGAGCTTCGTTTCTTTCCGACATGTTTCACAATACCAACCCCTGCTGAATACATATCTCTTGTTAGTTTTCTTTTCCTTTGCCATTGTAGGTCATTTCTAACATCTCAGCTATTATTTTTCTGTTCTTTTTAGAATAAAAAATAAACTTGATCTGACACCTCAAATCATAATAACAATAATAGCAATGATACTAATATTTGGAAAATAAAAACCAGGAAATTCACAAGATGATCACAATTCAACCCTCAGAAATAACTAAATAAATGTCAGTTGACTCATTTCGAATTTTTAACCAGAAATTTAGGGGTTGTATTGCTTCTAATTCTCAGCGACACTTGAATTTTCAAACATATATTTTTGGCAGTTGGACAGATATTTAAGACATACATGATCTCAGAATTTGTTTATTTAATCTTTTAAGTTTTATATGTTTTCCTGTGTGATTTGAACTTTGAAACCTTTCTGTACTTTGAACAACCTATTAGAAAGTCCAGGGCTGTAGCTTCCAGACTGAGCTCACAGGACTTCTGCTTCTACGCATTTGCACCTACACGCAGTTTGCTTTATCTTCATTTTGCGGAGTCTTTCTAGTGTTTTATAGAATAAGCCCCCAGTGATGGTGTGTGACCTCCAAGACTAGGCCATAAACCCTGTTTCTGTGCACTTAGCTCCCTCATAGGCCATAGTCCCCAGGGAAGGCTGGCTGCCATGCTGCGAAGACACCCATGCAGCTCCGAAGAGGGCTCCAGATGGCCAGGCGCTGAGGCTCCCATCAACAGCCAGACGAAGCCACCGGAAGCAAGTCCTCCAGCCTACTGCTGTATTTCAAATCAGTCCATGCTCGCAAGCATCTTGGCTGCAACCTCGTCCTGGGTCGGAGGAAACTCGCTCTGCTGCTGAGAAGTTCCGGACCCACAAAAACCTGTGGGAACAAATGCTTGTTTCTTAAGCTGTGAAGCTTTGTAATGATTGATGAGCAATAGAACACAACACAGTATTGATTTTAAAAGCATTTCATATATAAAATGCTATATTAAAGTATTAAAAATTTTGCTAATTGTTCAAGCTGTAGAAAATTATCATTACCTCATTTATGAAGAAATCTTTATTACATAAAGCATATTTAATCTTTGTAAACAAATTTTATTTATTTATTTGTTTATTTTTTTATTTCTAGGCAAAGGTCTACACGCAGCAGTTCTCAACCTGTGGGTCGCGACCCTGGCGGAGGTCGAACGACCAAAACACAGGGGTCGCCTAAAGCCATAAGAAATAATAACTGTAGCAAAATTACAGTTTTGAAGTAGCTACCAAAATTGTTTCTTGGTTTGGGGTCACCACAACATGAGGACCTGTATTGCGGGGTCACGGCATTAGAAAGATTGAGAACCACTGATCTACAGGATGTTCAGGGTCCCACTACTAGATCAGACTTGTAGTGATCTGCCTGCTGTACGGATAGCCTCCCACGAGCTGGGATTACAGGCTCATTCCACCATGCCCAGCCTCAGTTCCCATCGCCTGGCACCCCAGGGAGAGGCCCGCACAGCATGCCAGGAATCCAACTCCAGCCACTGAACTCTGCCTAAGCAGGCACTTTAATCCACTGAGCTATCTGACCAGCCCTTTTAAAATTGTTTTTAGCAGTCATTGTGGCTTACAAACTTTTGCAGATTCTTTGTTATTGTTAATAACACATAATCAGGTTGTTTTGATCTAGTTTCATTGTATTTACCTCATAGTGAATACATCCAACCTGTTTTCACTTATTTTAAGCCATATGTCATAGATGCATGGTTTTTATTCATTTGTGTTTCACTGTTGTTTCATTTCTTTTACTTAATATATTTTTGAACTGTGAATCCTCCATACACTTTTGAAACCTTCACTGAAGATGTGGTTGTAGAAGTAATAGTACAAAACTAACAGGGTTTAAACTAACATATATTTAAAAACATATATATATATATATATATATATATATATATATATATCAGGATCAAGAAAACATAAGGTCAAATTCTCTGATTTGTTTAAAGTGTGCATTACAACATAGTAGTGAATTATGAAATTAATTTAGAAATATGTATTGCAAGCTATTGCCCACATTAAGGACACGTTTTACCTCATAATGAAGTATATATGCATATAGGCATTTGTTTGAAGGTTTTGGATGAGGAAGATGCACATAGCTTATTAATGAAACTTGATTTTATTAGAATGAGTTATGATCAGAGGATTATTAGTTCTTTTTACATAAAAATGACAAAGTTAATCTGTCATATGCCTGTTGCCATTTCCCTAATTCCTAATTTCTTTTTACTAATAACAAGACAGTTAAGACACACAGACTATTATCAATTTGTTATTTATGTCAGTGCAAGTTTTGGTATTGTCACTATCATCTATAAATGTAATGACTATTCTTGTTCAATTGGATTGTTTTAAAGTTTACCACCTTTTTATCATAAGTATCTTATTATTGAATTTTTAAACTATATTCTTCTTCAAGCTTGTTATATTACTTCCCTGAGTTATATTGGAGAAAAATATTATTTTATATTATTAAACCTATGAACTATGCCATATATTTTGAGAAATTTACGGAACCCAGATATCTATTATCTATTTGCATATATGTGAATTTGTGATCAATCAAAGGCATAAACAATATTGATTTTTAGTCAGATTCATTTTAAGAATGTGCTAATATATTAATACATTAAGATGATTTTAAACACAGCTGGAATTAAATAATACATTTTCGTGCACCAACAGTTTTCCAGACATTATTGTAGTGCCAAGACTGTGAAAAGAATATAACGTGAAACTATGACCGACTCATAGACACATACGGGAGACTCCATTTGCCCAGCTCAACGTGACAGTAAAGAAGAGGATGGAACATAAACTACACTGCTCTCACCCTTGTTCCTGATCCTGTTCTGAACTTTCAAGGAACATAGAAATCTCCTAGAGCTCCTTGCAGTCCTAGTGTTCTGGTGCTGTCATTGTCCTCTACATTTGATGAAGTGGTGGCACATATGACTAAGTTATTGACTCAAAGTAAAAAGCTGGGAGAACAACTAGAATTTCCAACCAGGGAATCTAGTTAGCAAAAACCTTACTCAAAGGGAAGGAGCAACTACGATGAGGGAAAGGAGAAAAAACATAAGGGAAAAGAGTAGAGATGTATATGCATCATTAGACCACTGCATTGCTGATTTCTGCTGCTCTGTTGAAGGGAGCAGTTAACAGTTCACTGTTTTTCTCTTTCCTTTTCATTTTTTAAAGATCTTTTTTTAAAACCAAATTTGCACGTGTATATCTGGTAACCTGAACAACTAATTTGAAGACAACAATATGCAATATATCATTGTTGAAGTTCTATTATTTGGTTTAGTGAAATTCCATATCACTTCTAATTTTAAAAATTATTGCTATTGTCTTTAAAAATCATAACAAGAAATTAAAACAGTTTTTTTTTTTTAGATGGTGATATTATGCATGCTAGAATTTAAAACCTGACAGGTAACTAGGAGTATGGAGCGAGCAGGGGCTTTACGGAGGACAAAGCCGGAGCCTTGGGTTGGCTGTGATGTCGTGAAAAGCTGATGGCAAACTCCCTCTTCCCAGTCAAGGAAACCTGCGGAATGTGCGCGTTCTTTATTCTGGGCCGGGAAAAGAGCCTCAGTTACAGTGAAAACTGGTCATGATGGGAGAATCACGGAAGACCACTGGTGGCGAGCGTGGTGCTGAAGCAAAGAAGGCCTAGGGTCCCGCGGACGCTGACAAGTGCTTTTAAAGATGCTTGCAGAAATGTGTGAACAAATTCCACATAATGAGTGAATATATTATGTGTCACAAATATATAATAGTAATTATATTTTTTTAAAAAGGATGTGTGGGTCAGCTAGATAGCTCAACAGACTAAGGCGCCTGCTTAGGAAGGCACAGGGACCAAGGTTCAATCTCTGGTGTGCTGTGTTTTTCCTGCCCCTGGCCCTGCCTCCGGGGCATGCTGTGACAGTGATTGAGCCTGGGCATGGTGACACTCGCCTGTAATCCCAGTACTTGGGAGGCTGAAAACAAGAGAATCACTATGAGTCTGAACTGTGTAGTGAGACCCTATAGAACTTGTACTAAATACGCGCGCGCGCACACACACACACACACACACACACACACACACACACAGAATGCAGGATAATGAGGTTGGGTGACATACAATGGAACAAACCACAGTGAAGCTACACTCACAATCACAATTATCAATCAAACATGGAACAACCTGGAAGTTTGGTAACCTAAGAATTTTAGAAAATAGAGCAATATGAAGGACTTTGAAATTTTGTTTTAAATAATATTGAGAGGGGTCTGGGGATATAGCCCAGAGGCATAAGGGCCTACCTTGTGAGCGTAAGGTTCTGAGTTCAATCCCTGATAATGAAAAAAAAAAAAAAAAAAAAAAAAAAAAATTTGGGGGGGGGGGGAAAAGCAACAAGAAAAAAAAACAAAAGAAAAAAAAAAAAAAAAAAGAGATTTAAAAACAAAACAAAAAAAAAAAAAAAAAAAAAAAAAAAAAAAAAAAAAAAAAAGATTATGGGGCTGGGGAGATGGCTCTGTGGCACAAGTGCCTGCCTGGCAAGTGCAAGGTCGTGAGTTTGAACCGCGGTCCCACAAAAAAAAAAATAATAATAATAATAATAATAATAATAATAATATTGAGGATAGGAGAAAGAATAATAATCACAATGAGAAAATAAGTTAGTATATAAATGTCCCAGTATAGTGAAAGCAAATGAAAAAACGTTATTAAATAAAATATATGGATCAAATTTGATGTGTTGGTTATCATACCATTTCTAATGCCTATCAATTATTATTGTACTCCTTAAACTAAAATATAAAAATGACAAGGAAATTTTAAAAATCTGGAAAAAATTGAAATACAATATATTTTAAATACTATACTAGATAAACTGAAGACAGGCAATAAGATATAGTGTTTATGTAAAGAAATTATTCATTTTGGAACACAAAGAGATGCATATAAAAGAGAAATTAAAATTTATTTGATCATTTTGAAAACAGTACTAATAGTTGACCATCTGCTATGGGTACTGAATTTTTTCAGTATGCTGGGAACTATACAGGGAAAGGAAACAGAATCATTTCCCTCTTTGAAGTGTCCTTAATATGGCGAAATAAGAGAGAAATGTATTTCAAGTAAATTTCAAGTAGAGGTAACATTCCTCCCTTGGATAGCCAATATCTGGAAGCAAATGTGAGTGAGTTGCCCATCATTCTAGGGAAAATTTCGATGAGTCAGTGGCAAAGATGTTTACTACGAGCCGCTATTAGGCGAAAGTCTGATAAAAAGGTCATGGGAAGAATACAGAGAACTTGAGAAAGAGCCATGCAGGTAAAGGGAAAGGCATGGAAGCAGAGTCAGCACCTGGGAGGCTCAACAGTGGGTGGACAGACAGAGCAGGGGGCCAAAATCATACATTGCTCAGGTCACCTGGGGCTATAGTAGGAGGATGGCACTTAGAGGAGGCCCAGGACCCGCCTTCTACTCCATGTGAAATGATGCTTCGGTAGCTTTTCCAGTGCTGCAATGGGACACTCAATACCCACAACGTAAAGGCGGTATGCTTTCAGGGGAGGGGTGGTGGTTGGTGGTGGGGGTGTCAGTCTATGGTAGGCTGACTCCAAGGCAAAAAATGTGATGTGAGAAAGGCCTGGCACAGGGAAGCTGCTCAAGCTATGTCATTCAGGATGGGGGGAGGGGGCAAAGGAAGAGTCCAGGATAATAACACACCCTTCCATTTTTAAAAAAATTTATTACTTTTAAGAAAAAATAGCAATGAGAGGGCTGGTGGGATGGCTCAGCAGTCTAAAGCACCTTCTTAGGAAAGCTCAGGCAACCACAGGGACCGCAGTTCAATCTCCCACACCACATGCTGCACCAGCGCCACCCCCAGGGTTCAGTGAGCTGGCCATAATATAAAATAGAAACAACAATAAGACAGTTTCAAAAGAAGTTAGTAGGACAGACACAATAATCAATACAATGAATACTGTTGTCTTTAAGTAGTTGTTCAGAGTACAAGATGCAGACATGATAGCTTTTCTAAACACTATTAATATAAATATTTCTTCTCACTGAACTAAGAGAAAGTAGTTGTATACATAGAGCAATATTCCATAATAGTAGTGGGTTGTCAGCAGAACTGGCAATGTCAGAAACTGTTGACTTGAGTCTTTTATAACTCAGCATACTAATTTGGTTTTACTTTTTATAGCTTGTGGTTAGACTTTTTTGCTGGGCGGTTGAGGCCAAGTTAAAGCAAGACCGGACCTGCTTGCGTGTCATCCAGCAGTGCTGCAGCTCCACCTCAGAGCTGCCCGCCCATAGTCTTGATCCAGCAGTGTGACAGGCACCTCCCCCTTGCCCACCAACCCAACCAGGCCACGCAGCAGCCTCGGCCCATGTCCATCCCCTGACTCACCAACAGCCTGAGCTCCAATTGATCCCACCTTCCTGACCGGGCCTCACGACAGCCAGGTAAGAACTCTCTCTGCGCACGTTCATCCCCCAACTTGAGAACTGCTGGAACCCCGACTCCATCCACTGGCCCCACACAACCACCAACCGTCCCCATGCTGCTGACCACCGTCCCTACCCATGTGGTCTCATGGCAACCAGCTGCCTGAGCTCTAACTTGAAGCCAGGCATGTCTGGAAGGGAACAAGCTTGGGGGACCCAGACACAAATTTCCATAGGCATTAACTACATAAGTCTATCAAGGTGCAGAGATCACTGCTATAAAAAATGATAAAGACAAGGAGCAAGACCCAATCTCAGGCCCTAAGTCCACGCAAAACAAATACAGGAAACACTACCATGGAAGAAAACAGGAAACACACAGACAAAATCTCTGAATCAGCAGCAACTGAGGTATAGAGCAACTCAGATCAGAGATGACATCTGAAGTAAAAAAAGAAATGCATAAATTAATAGAC
Source organism: Myocastor coypus (assembly GCA_004027025.1). Taxonomy (NCBI): domain Eukaryota; kingdom Metazoa; phylum Chordata; class Mammalia; order Rodentia; family Myocastoridae; genus Myocastor; species Myocastor coypus. The sequence goes on along the minus strand of PVJA010015866.1, from coordinate 36,038 downwards.
TCTAAAGTGGAAAAACAACTGCAGAAACGTATAGAGGAAACTAGAGAAGAAAAAATCTCTGAAGTTAAAAAAGATCTCTCTAAACTAATAGCATCTAAAGTAGGGGGACAACTACAGAAAGAACAGAGAGAACAGAGTAGAAACAATGCCTGAACTAGAGAGAAAAAGGATAACTATGAGATATTTCAATACTACTAAATAAGACATCGATAATAAATTAGAGAATAGAAAAATGATGGACTCCCTGACTGAGCAATATAGGAAAGAAATAGATAGCGTGAAACAGTTTCAAAGAGAAAATAAAATCTCAATCACAAATTGGCAAAACCGTATGAATGAAAATGAAAATAGAGTCTCAGATCTTGAAGACACAGTCACAGTTAGTTAAAAGGTAAGAAAGGATCTGTTAAAAACAACTAGAATGCAGGAAAAAATAATTCATCATCTGCAAGATGATGAAAAAATGAACAACATGAGATTAATAGCAATTAACGAGATGTAGGAGTCAACAAATGATATAAAAGGCATATGGGCAGAAGTAATAGAAGAAAACTTCCAAATATGAGAAAACAATTGGACATTCAGGTAACTGAAGCATACAGAACCCCAAATAACATCAAATTGACTAAAAACACACCTAGACATATAGTAGTCAAGATCCCAGAAATACAGCAGAAGAATAACATCCTAAAAGCTGCCAGAGAAAGAAACAGATCACACATTTAAAGGAAAACCCATCAGAATAACGATAGATTTCTCTCCACAAACCATGAAGTCAAGAAGAGCATGGAGCAGAGTGCCTCCATGAAAGCAAATTTCAGCCAAGACTGCTATACCCAGCAAAACTCTTTCAAGTGTGAGGGAGAAGTGAAATACTTCCATGACAAGGAACAACTAAAGAATTTCATGACATGAAAGCCAACCCTACACAGTATACTAAAAAATACTCTAGAAAGGAACCAGAACGACTCAAACTCAGCAAATGAGAACAGAAAGACCCCACCAAATAGGGTACTCAGTTAAACACAGGAGAAAAAGGGGTAAATAACAGCAAGTAAAAAAACATGTCAATCATAAGTCAATACATTTCAATTATAACCATCAATGTAAATGGACTCAATTCTCCAATTAAAAGAAGTAGACTGGCAGAGTGGATAAGGAAGCAAAATCCAACAATATGCTGTATACAAGAAACACACCTAACTCATGAAGAAACTCAAAGGCTAAAAGTGAAAGGATGGAAGACAATACTACATGCTCCAGCACCTCAAAATAAAGCAGGGGTAGCAATCCTGATTGCAGACAGTCTAAACTTCAAACCAAGATTGATCAAATGAAATAAAGCAGGCCACTACAAACTAGTTAGGGAAAACATTCAAGACGAAGAGGTGACTCTCATAAATATGTATTCACCCAACACAGGAGCAGCAAGTTACAAAAGGCAAACCTTAATGAACATGAAAAACCTAACATCAAATACCACAGTCTTAATAGGAGACCTTAACACCCCCTTACCCGAAAAAGATAGGTCAAGCAGACAAAAAATTATCAAAGAAGTCGCAAAACTGAAACAGAACTTGGAAAAACTGGAATTAGTGGACATACACAGAGTGTTCCACCCAATCACTTCTTTTTTTTTTTTTTTTTTGTCTTTTTGAGACAGGGTCTCGCTATGCAGTTGAGGCTGGTCCTGAGCTCACTTTTGTAGCCCAGGCTGGTCTCAAACTCGCACCAATCCTCCTGCCTCAGCCTCGCGAGTGCTGGGATTACAGGCGTGAGCCACCACGTCCTGCTCACCCAATCACTTCTGAATACACATTTTTTTTTTCCAGCGGCACATGGGACATTTTCTAAAATAGGCCACATATTAGTATGTAGGTCATGCTTAAGTATATGCAAGAAAACAGAAATTATCCCATACATATTATCTGACCACAGCGCAATGAAACTGGAAATAAATGACAAAAGAAACCACAAGAACCCCAGAAATACGTGAAAATTAAACAATGCTCTTCTCAACAACCAGTGGGTTACAATCTGTAGATGAAATTAAACAATATCTAGAATTTAATGAAAATTCAAACACAACCTACCAGAATTTATGGGATGCAATGAAAGCAGTTCTTAGAGGGAAATTTATAGCTCTGAACTCATACGTTAAGAAATCAGGACGGGAACACATAAATACTCTCATGGAGCACCTAAACCAACTAGAAATGGAAGAGCAAATGAAATCCAAAGACCAACAATGAGAGGAAATGATAAAGGTTAAAGTAGAAATTAATTCAATTGAGACAAGGAATATAATACAAAGAATTAATGAATAAAAAAGCTGGTCCAGTTAAATAAAACTGATAATCCCCCAGTTAACCTCATTAAATGGAAGAAAGGACTCAAATTCAAGCAAGAAGGAATGAAAAGGGTGAAATTACTACAGACACAGCAGAGATGCAGAGGATCATAAATAGCTGCTTTGAGAATCTTTACTCTCAAAGAATTGAAGACACAGATGAAATGGGCAGGTTCCTAGAAAATCACGTTACCCAAACTGAATCAAGAAGGTGCCAGAACTCTCAATAACCCAATAACAGCCAATGAAATACAAAATGTAATAAAAAGCCTACCAACAAAGAAAAGTCTGGGACCTGATGGATTCACCACTGAAATCTACAAGAAATTTATAGAAGACATAATCCCAACACTCTTCAAACCCTTTAGTGAAATTGGAAAGGAAGCAATCCTTCCAAAATCATTCCTAGAGGCAAGTATTACCAAAACCAGAGAGAGATGCAACTAAAAAAACAAAACTACAGACCAATTTCTCTCATGAACATAGATGCAAAAATTCTCAATAAAATCTTACCCACTACAATACAACAAATCACCAAGAAGATTATACACCACGACCAGATAGGATTCATCCCAGGGGTGCAAGAATAGTTCCATATAAGCAAATCTATAAATGCAATACACTATATCAATAGAGTCAATACCAAAAATCACATGAACATCTCAATTGATGCAGAAAAGGCCTTTGACAAAGTCCAACACTCATTCATGTTCAAAGTCCTACAGAAAATTCGAATAGAGGGCTTCTAACTCTACCTGATAAAAGCCATCTACGACAATCCAACAGCTAACATAATTCTAAATGGGGAAAAACTGGAGTCTTTTAGTCTCAAATTTGGTACAGGACAAGGATGTCCCCTATCACCACTCCTATTCAATATAGTTCTGGAATCATTAGCTACAGCCATTCGACAAGAAAGAGAAATAAAAGGAATAAGAATACGTAAAGAAGAAGTAAAACTATCATTATTTGCAGATGACATAATAATCTACTTGGAAGACCCCAAAACTCCACCAAGAAGCTACTAGAACTAATACACAGATTCAGTAGCATAGCAGGTTATAAAGTCAACACACGAAAGTCAATAACATTCCTCTACACAGATAACAAACACACAGAGCGAAAAATTAGATAAGCAGTTTATGATAACACTGAAGAAAATGAAGTAATTAGGCACTAACTTAAATAAGGTAGTAAAAGACTATTTCAATGAAAACTATAGTACTCTGAACAAAGAAATTCTAGAGGATTTCAGAAAATGGAAAGATATTTCCTGCTCCTACCCAGGAAGAACCAACACTGTGAAGATGGCCATACTCCCTAAATTGTTATACATATTTAATGCAGTTCCTATCCAAATACCATAAACATACCTCACAGACTTGGAAAAATCATTCCTAAAATTTATTTGGAACCAAAAAAGACCCAGAATTGCAAAGACAATTCCGGGCAACAAGGGTAAGGCAGGAGGCATTACAATTCCTGACCATTAGGGTTCCCAAATTCAAAGATCCAGTCCAGAAATGGGCATCTGAGATGAACACACACTTCTCAGAAAAGGAAATTCAGCAAGCTTATAAGTACATGAAGAAATCCTCCACATAGCTAGTCATCCATGAAATGCAAATTAAAACAACACTTAGATACCATCTCACCCCAGAAGGAATGGCTCTCATAAAGAAATCAACCATCAACAAATGTTGAGAGGCTGTGGAGAAAAAGAAACCCTTCTCCATTGCTGGTGAAAATGTATATTGGTGCAGCCATTATTTAAAAATGGCGTGGAGGATCCTTAAAACACTAGAACTGGAAATCGCATTCAATCCAGCTATCCCCCTACTGGAAATTTTCCCAGAAGATCTGAAGACACCATACCATACCATACTGGTATCTGTGCATCTGTGTTTATAGCAGCCCAATTTGTACTAGATAAATCCTGGAAACAATCAAAATGCACATCTTTTTGAAGAATGGTTGAAAAAGATGTGGTATGCTTTTTTTTTGTCTTTTTGAGACAGGGTCTCCATATGCCGTTCAAGCTGGCCTTGAGCTCACTTTTGTAGCCCAGGCTGGTCTTGATCTCACACTGATCCTCCTGCCTCCACCTCCTGAGTGCTGAGACTACAGGAGTGTGCCACCACGCCCGGTTTAAGATGTAGTATTTTCATACAGTGGAATATTACTCAGCTATAAAGAATGATAAAGTGGAAGGCTTCATGTATAGATGGATGTACATTGACCATACACTCATAAGCGTATATATTTACACCTACATGTGTAAATATCGTATAGTCTCCCTAGTGTAAAAACTGTAAAGAAGAAATAAAAATGGAAGGGCATATCATAGCTGAATTGAAATCAGTGACTTATAGATTAAACAATGAAGTGACTGGAAGCAGAAAAGAGGGGAAACAGTTGTACACAGGACAAATTAGATATTGGTCCTACAACTTTCAGAAGGTTTTTTTACGTTCATGATACCAATGTGCAATGCTAAATATATGCTTGGAATGTCTGTCATTCTGGTCTTTTAGATGTGTACTGCTTCTAATGTAAACTCAGTTACTGCTATACTCTCTCTCAAGTATTGGTTGGCTAATAAAAAAGAAAAGAAAAAAAAGGGTGTTGATTGCGAGTAAGAGACTAGGCAAAATGCCATAGGCTTGACAGGCTACAATATTTTACATCCTTGGATTTCTAAACATCTGCATAAAAATGTGTAACTGTTTTTATCACATTCTGTAGAGATTTATTAGAATATCAATGATTGATGGAAAATTCCAATTTCAAGCTAGTCTAAGATGTTTGATTTTCAGAAAGACAGTGATGTTAAGATCAATTACCTATGCTATGGAGTAATAGTATCACAAAGCTTCTCTGCTGAAGGGTTGAGAATGTAATTTAACTGACGAAAAATTGGAGAAAAAGAATGGTTATGAGGAGTATTGTAGTGAAGATTAAAGACCAGTTGGTGTCCCTAAAAGTGGTGTGTTATAGACAGGACCCAGGGAGGCTTGTGTTTTGTTGTTTGGAAGTCTTAGAAAGCTGAGGCCTAAAGCTTGAGGTGGCAGATCTTCTTGTGGGTGTCTTGTCTTTGGATTATAGACAGAGCCTAGGGAGGGCTGCCTTTTGTTGCCTGAGATTCCTAGAAAGCTGAGGCTCAAGGTTGCGGATGGCAGTTCTTTCCATGGGTGCCTGTTCTTTGTTTACTTGACACCAATGGTTGCCTCCTCCCCTGCTTAAAGTATTGTTTAGAAGCATTTGTGTGAGCTACATGTCTAGAATATGCTGTGTCTATTAAAGTAGTGACATATATGCCTTAACCATTTGTTTTTAAATGCTAAATTAAAAAAAAAGCCTTCTGAGGCTCTGAGCTCACTGAGAAAGAGAAATCTCAGTGAGTCCTCTGAAGCTACATTCATCAGGTCTTCTCATCGTTTCTTTGGGCACCGTACCAAAAATCATACAACAGAGGATAGCCAACATTTTTTCGCTAACCTTTCAAGGTCAGTGAGAACCAGGACAAATGAGAACCTGTGCTGTAACATCCCATAACTCAGTGGTGTCCCAAATTTTCTGGCCAAGGAGATTATAGGACCTCAGAGGAAAGGGATAAATGAACTATAGTGTGTCTAAGGAGAGTCACCTAGAGAAAAAAATATTCTCAGGCTTTCATAGAAAGCAAACTGGTCAAGCAATGGCCATGACTCATCCTGAAAGTTGACACTGACAGCAGTTCTACAAAGCACTGTATATGGTTCCAAAGTTAATCCTGAGGGGATTTGACCTTGGAAGATACAAAAGATTAATGTTTTGTTATATAGGTCTTGCTTTAACTTGCCCTTGATCACCCAGTGGAAAAGGTTAATTATGAGGCATAAAATGCAGAGCTAGATTGGTGTGATGAACTGTAGGAGGCTTAAATCAACAGCCTCCAACATTGCCAGTTTCACCAGTAACCCAAAGCAATTATGGAGCATTAGACTATATATACAACTACTTCCTCTCAGTTCAAATAGAAGAAATTTTTTCTTTATTTCTTTCCTTGTCAATATCGGTCAGAAAATTTATCATGTCTACACCCTGTGCTCTGAATAACTACTATTAGGACAACAATATGCAATGTGTCAATTATTGAGAATATACTACTAACATGTAATAAAAAATAAGTAAAAATAAATAAGTAAAAAATTTTTAAAAACGACCACAATAAAAAAGTTAAAGCAAGACCTATATAATAAAACCTGTACCTTTTGTATCTGACAAGGTCAGTCAAATCCCCTCAGGATTTGCCTTGAAACCATGTGTCACCTGTCTCTAGCAGTCAGTGATATGACCCATAACCAGGCCTCACCATTGTGCATGAGGCTTTTTGGAGACATTTTAGCTATATGATATAAAAGGAAATCAATTGGAAGGTTTAAGTAGACATTGTCTGTTTGAAAATTATCTCTATCAGGATTCCTCATGGTCAAGGATTTATGAATAATCTGTAGGGACAAAAATAGGGGGAAAAGTCAATGAGGAATTTGTTACAAAATCGTAATAATATGGAACAGCTTATAGTAACAAAAGCAGAACTAAGCACGTAGCACCTGGGTGTATTGTTAGCGGCAACATCAAAATTGGGCTATGGATTTAATATAGGTTTTAGAAAAAGAGAGCACAAGATAAGTTAGTGTAAATGATATAATAGGAGAGAGTAGAAAGAATGGTTAAGAAGAATTATTTAGAGAGCTTTGGGTTAAGAATTTTCCAGTATTTTTGATGGAAATATTAGCTTTTCACTAAAGAAACATCAATTGTTGAAGGAACGTGTAAAACAAGGTAGTGACACAGTAGAAAACCAGAAAAGAAAAGCACAATAATGAATACAATGTATTTTAGTCATTCAAAAAGGAAAGACAGTTATGCTACCTAGGAATGAAAATTACAATGAGAACAGACCCAGGTACAAACGAATGCTCTATGACTGTAGGATAATAGCTTCATAGACAGGGCATTGCTGCTGATATGGATTCAGTGTGTGACCAAATTACAACCAAATGAGCTGAAGATATTTCTAGACAAAGCAGAAAAAAAAGAAATAGCCTATATTATATTACATACTAACAGATAGACATCAAGAAAAATAAAAATCACGAAGATGTCCAGGATACGAGGAGTAAAAATATATTCATGAGTGTGAGAATGAAACACATAAACTCTTATGGAAAAACAGTCAATAACAGCATAATTTTAAAAAGCCACATTCAGCAACTTAAAGAATATTTAAAAGTAATGTGTTACAACCAGTAAGAAACAAAAATGGAAGCAAGAATAAGGAATAAGAACGAACATTTGTGGAAGAAATGATATCGAATTTAAACAAAATGTTTCAGTGAGTAGAAAAGCCAAGATTAAATGTGCCAGATCTATGACATATGTGTCACTGTGCCTTTCTTTTAAGAGGAAAAAAATGATAATATATGAGCTGTTCTTTCCAAACCAAAATTTCAGTATGCAGGTGTAATTAAATGTTGGCATTATATAAGTAGCTTTGAAGCTGCAGTTTAGGTATTTGATTTCTAAAACCATCACTGGACTAGACACATAAGAGGAACTTGATGCACTTTTCTCAAGTGTAACAAAAATTATAAATTTCCATGACATTAGTATTTATGAGCAAGCTATAAAGAAGTCTTTGTAAGCCAGAACTAATGAAAAATTATGTGTTTATGCTGGGTAAAGACTTATCACTCTATCTCAATACACACTGTTACACAATGATTATAATTTTAACAGATGATAAAAATATCCTGTCCAAAAATAAAGATACAAATGGATATTCAATGATTATAGGATAATAGCTTTATAGACAGGACATTGCTGCTGATATGGATTCAGTGTGTGACCGTGTACTATAGATACATGTCAAGAAGATACTTAAAAAATATATCCTAAGGGCCAAATACCTCAGCAGATTAAACCGCCTTCAAGGAGTCGCAGGGGGCACAGGTTTCATCACTGGGGTGCGCTAAGATGGTAATTGAGATGGTGTGGCGGTGTTCACCTGTAACCCCAGCTCTTGGGAGGCTGTAAACAGGTGGATCACAACCAGTCCGATCCAGTCATGAGACCCTGAACACCCTGTAGACCCTTCCCCTGCTAAAAATGTATCCTATATTTTCAGGATATTCATCATTTCCCTAGTTTAAAAAAAAATTGCTGAGTTCCAAAAACTTCTGTATGTTTTGTATGATTTTGTTTCTGTAACTTAAGTGTTTACTTATCTAACCAGGTATTTGCAATTTTATGTTCTCTTTCATAAACAGAATATGCTTTAGATCACACAAACCATCTCATTGCACAGAATTTTGATGAGTACCAAACAGTGCACTTAAAATGCAAAGAATCTGGCCTGACACTTTGGAACCAATAATTACATATGAGTTATAAATGTTGCTCTTGCTGAAACATCAGAAAATGATTTCTCCGAACATAATGATCTGTGAAATAAACTTTTACATTTTAACTTGCATGTTAGAAAAAGAATTATCAGAGCCAGGGAGGTAGCTCTGTGACACAAGTACCTGCCTGGCAAGTGCAAGATTGTGAGTTTGAATCCTGGTCCCGCAAAGAAAAAAAAAAAGGAAAGAAAGAAAGAAAGAAAGAAAGAAAGAAAGAAAGAAAGAAAGAAAGAAAGAAGGAAGGAAAGAGAATTATCCCTAAGGAGAGATGAAGTGAGCTGCACTCAGTTCCAGGCTCCTCACCACTGCAGGTGACCCTGTACCTGAGAAAACACCAGCTACGGAGCAATAATAATACCAAACAGTCTCCAATTCAGCAAGGAGGTTTCCCTCACCTGTCTTTCCCATCACTCATAAAAGCAAAACTTGGTGATGATGTGTTTGGGAGCAAATCTAGTTTTCTTGGTCTGGAGAAGTCTTCCACATCAAGATCCTGGAGCCAGGAGGCCAGGGTTTTGGAAATGATGGCAGACATGACACCTGCCTACAGGGACCTTTGTAAAGAGGCATGGTAGCAAAGCCTTAAGGGAAGCTTAAACAAGAAAGCGTAAACAAGAAAAGGACTTTCAACATCTGATTTACTTTGCTTGGAAATCTGTAAGAGGAAATACCAGTCCTTTCTTGATCAGAAATGGTTCAGTTATAACTTAAGTAATACACAGGCAGTATCTAGTGTTTTCACCTAAATACCCATCTAATATAAGGGATGCCTGATGAATGAATTGGTAGCTCACACACACTGAGATGTGTGGCTGGAAGTCACCCTGAAACTGAGCCTGAGGGTTACATGCAACTCTCCTCTCTTAGGTTCATGCCAGAGTAAGGCTTGTCACACAATAATAACTTCTGCCATTCTACAGGCCTTGAGTGTGATTAGAGATTAACGTTAGGAGTGGACTCCAGAGCTTGGAAATGATTCACTTGCTCCTTAGAAATCTGCAAGATGGCAAAGGAGCCTTGGACCATTTCCTGCTGCCAAGAGCACTGCTCCTCAGAAGAAGATTGGACAGAGCCTTGTTTTCACAAGTTTGGGTCTTCTATCTTCTTTTCTTTCTTTCTTTCTTTCCTTCTTTCTTTCTTTTTTTCTTGTTTCAGAACTTTTTGTTTGTTTGTTTGTTTTTATTTATTTTTATGGCCGGCTCAGCCTGCCCTGAGGGCAGGGCTGGTGCAGCATGTGGTGCCGGGGATCGAACCTTGGTCCCTGCAGCTGCCTAAGCTTTCCTCAGCAGACACTTTAGACCACTGAGCCATCCTGCCAGGCCCTTGGGTCTTCCATTTTCCTTCTCTTGGCTTTTGCAACATCTTTTCTCTTTTTACAATACATTCTGTAAAGCTCCAATCTGATTGCTGAACTGTAAAGAAGTCAGTGTATGTGTCTGAAATACTTCACCCTAGAAACCCACAAGAAGTTAGTAACTACAAGAAAGTTGGTAATATCTCACAGCAGAGGCAAAACCCCTGGCAACACACAGTATTTTCCATATACTCTGTCAAAAATAGGGCCTTTTCTCCCAGTCATGCCTTTCCTGTCTTATAAAGGTATTTCTTTAAATTCTCTTCTTCTCAGGCCTACTGTTTCATCGACTGTCCTGTGGTGTCCACACAAACCAAGAACAGCTCATGGGTTCATATTGTCATTGAAAAAAATTAGCAAATTGCATTAAAAAGTTTTGAGTGGCAGTTCTGCAAAACCTGATCAGATAACTTTGTATACCATGTGGCACTGTGTTTTGTGTTCCTCAACTTCAATTTCCTGTATCTGTCATTTTCTCAAGTGACTGTTCATTATTGTATTCATTTTACTATGACATTGGGTCTCAGTCACTGTGCCTGGCAACATGTGAAATCTAATAATGTATCAGACCTGGTTTCTTCTCTCAGAAAGTTTATCTCAGTTAGACAGACCAGCACGGGACTATTATATTCAACGTGAGGAAGGCAGGCAGGTCAAAGGTGTAAGGGGATCACAGCCCAAAATGGCTGAGACACACATAGCAGGAGGTCATACGGATCTAGCAGGCTTGGATTTGCAACATGTATACAATTGTAGTTTTATTTAGTCTATATTTGATAGTTTGGGTTGACCCATCCTTTTAGTGGATAATGAAAATTAAAGTCAGTTCATCTTTAGATTGTACACTAATAGTTCCCCTGGATTTTCTTATATCTTAAGAAATTTACTTTGCATGAAAGCACTAGGAGGTGGGGCTCACTGATTTCTCTTTGTCATGTAATCATCAAGCGTGGTGAGGTTGCATTGCCCAGCCTGGTGTTTGATCATGCATACATACATACAAAACCCCTGGGAGTTCTAAGCATGGTGGTGCATGATGTTGATAATCCTACAACTCTGATGGGTGGAAGCAGGAGAAATGCAAACTTGAGCATAGTCTGAGCAGATAAGAAGACCTTGTCTCAAAAAAAAAAAAAAAAAAAGCAGCAGAGATGTAGCTCAGCAGATAGGACATGCATTCAATCCTGAGTAGCACAAAACAAAACAAAGCTCAGTCCTGGCAGCATCTGCTATTGTTTCCAGCTCTGTGGCCCTGTATGTCTGGCCATCATGAGCTCTGGCATAGGCACATCTCATCGATGCTACAGGGCTTGCATGTCACCCTCCTATGCCATGGTAGCAGTGAGTCTCTAACCATGTGGACCTGCCTATACACCAGGCAGTGGTTTCTTTCCTGGAGTCGAGTCTACCTTCTTAATGATGGGCCCAGCCCAGAGCGCACATACTCCTCTGTAGTGTGGCAAAGGCTTCCTTAGACAGCTCAACATGGATTGTCCTTCTGAGACACAGAGCTACTCTTATGGAGGGGTCTTCCTCTCCAGTTTATGTCTTTCTTGGAGAAAAGTTTATTTTATCCAAGAAAATTGCCTTGTTTGTGTATATTGGCCCAGTTTGCTACAGTTACCCGTGCCACATATGCTTTGGGTTATACACCCTGTGGATTTTTGCAAGTGCCCAACCCTTTAAGACCTCAAAATCAAGGGCCAGCCAGTTTCTCCCATAGCCTTTGTCTGTCATTCCTGCCTCCTCCTGTCTCTCTTCCCCACCCCCACCAGGTTGGGACTATCCTGATCATTTGCTAAATGGTTGAACACATAGCCGGACTGTGAAGAAGGACAAAATTAAAATTAAAAAAAAAAAAGGAAAGCAGACATTTCATGCTTTATGCTATAATCTTATGACATTTATTTTTAGTAGAATATAGTTTTAGACACATTGACTTAAAAATAATTTCAACAAAGTGACTGTCACAGGCTTTCACCGGATGCAGGGACTAACTGTACTAATGGGTGACAGCTGTGGGGGCTGGCCGTGCTCTCTGGGCTGCTAAGTCTAGGCATGGAGATGTGGGCTCTCCTGAGCATGGTGCCCTGCGGGGGGCTTCACGTTGGTGTCTGATTACACTTTACATACTTCTTATGGCACCTTTTCTAGCTTAAAAGTGTTTTCTGATCCAGGGAGATACTTCCGGGACATAAGCAGCTGCCTGGCAAGCACAAGGTCCTAAGTTCGATCCTAGTAAAAAAGAAAGAAAGAAAGAAAGAAAGAAAGAAAGAAAGAAAGAAAGAAAGAAAGAAAGAAAGAAAGAAAGAAAGAAAGAAAGAAAGGAAGGAAGAAAGAAAGGAAGAAGAGGGGGGGGTCCTTTGTCTTGTTTTTTCAATACTTCATTCTCCTACTTAGATGAGCACAACAAATTTGAAATTGCCCCTCTAGTTTCAACTCTTCTCTACATCTTTTTAAACCTGCTGCTAGCCTAAACTCTCTACCGTTCTGGCATTCAAGGCCTTCCATGCATTAGTCAACATTTACTACAGAAATGACTAAGCAGGTCTAAAGCCCTCACATCTTGTCCATTCTGGCGCCCACTCTAGGTCCTTGGGCTCTTGCCATTAACAAGAGTGTCATTAATTTTTACAGAGGTGTCTGAGGGCACCTGGGAGCCTTGGCATGTGCCGGGGCCTACGCATCCAGCGGGGTCCCTGGTAGCTGTGTGAGCCAGGCAGCAGGAGGAGGACCTAGAGACAGGAGTCACAGGAGCAGTCAGACCCAGACACCTCTGACCTACATAAACGCTCACACTGAATCCATGCATGTGAGGCTTGAGTGAGCCTTCCTGCTTGGCAACACTTAACACCATTGCCACACATTGTTTCTAGAATGAAGTGTTTCCGACTCAGTGGTGGAGTGCAGCGGAAGCTCACGCACAGCCTCCGCTGGCTTCTGCCTGAGCATTTTTCACCCATGAAGATTCAATACACATCCTTTTGTTGGAATAAGTTCAAGCCATGAGTGTCAGGCTGTAGGAGACCTTCGAGCCCTTCCAGCAAACTTTTGAACTTAAAGGGGGCTTAGGCTTTCACATTTCCCTTCTTCCACCCAGTTTTTCTCCCAAAAGTTATGGCTTATTTCTTAACACCTGTTCAGAGCTTTTCTGTCCCCAGGTATTTGTTTATCCTATTTTTTCCAAAGGAAAATAAACTAATGCAGTAGAATCATAGGACGGTCTATTTTAAATCATAATGTCACACAGTTATTGCTGTGTAACCTTAGAATTTTGAGTTATTATGGAATATTCTCTTGTGGGATTTTTTGTTAAAGTTCAATTTTATTTTTTATTTTTTTTATTTTTTTGTCTTTTTGAGACAGGGTTTCGCTATGCAGTTGAGGCTGGCCTTGAGCTCACTTTTGTAGCCCAGGCTGGTCTCGAACTCGCACCAATCCTCCTGCCTCAGCCTCCCGAGTGCTGGGATTACAGGCGTGAGCCTGGCTCTTAAAAGTTCAATTTTAAATATTAGCATAAGGTGCTTGGCAAAATTCCCAAACCACTAGCAATTTCTCCTTAATTTTTAAAATCTAAAACACTTCATGCTTCCCTTTTTTATAATTTATCACCCAAATAAGTGTGCATTAAGTCCAAGGCATTTCGAGTTGCTTTGCCTTTCAGATCAGCAAACATAATCTTCTGACACCATGAGAAACTCTTTGACTCTTGTTTCAGATACATACATACATACACTGTTTTTTTTTTTTTTTTTTTTTTTTTTTTTTTTTTTTTTTTTTTTTTGTCTTTTTGAGACAGGGTCTCGCTATGCAGTTCAGGCTGGCCTTGAGCTCACTTTGGTAGCCCACGCTGGTCTCGAACTCGCACTGATCGTCCCGCCTCAGCCTCCCAAGTGCTGGGATTACAGGCATGTGCCACCACGCCCGGCTACACTGCTTTTTTGAGACAATGGAATCTTTACCCTATTTGAAGGGAGGGTTAACATCTTAGACTTAGCAACTTTGGAGGCTACTTAAATGCAAATTTTTCATGCTGAATTCCCCTGGGCCACAAAATGCATGCCTATTGGGTCCTATCTGCTGAGGTGAATCTTAAGTATTCCCTAAACAACTATGAATAATTGAGTATTGAAAAATTTTATGCTTTATTGTAATGGATCTTCATAGGAAAGATATATAGTTTTCTCTGTCCAGGAAATCCCATTTGCTGTAAACAAGATATAATAACACATCAAAGGCAAGCAAATAAATAACTTGTATTTTGTGTAGCACAAACTTTCATTGATAAGACTTGGAAATTTGCAGGTTTATATGGGAAATCTTTCGAGGTTTCTAGGATGAGACAGCAGGGACCAGCACTGCCTTGGAAGACGCAGATGCGTGATGTCGCACAAGCATTCAAGCTGAGTTCTCTCCAGTGGCAGCGGCCATTCCTGCAGTGCTACTCGTAGCTTTTGTTTACCTGGCGTAGTTACAGAATAGGAGAACTTTGGAAGTAACTGGGTGGAAGCATTGGGTTGAAAATAGCTCTGAAAACTTAATCCTAGAGGTCAACCATCGATCTAATCTTGAAATGACAAGATTATCCATATTCTCTTCTCTAGCAGGGTACTTATATGATAAGCACTCTCCTCCTGTGCTCTTACGCGCAGGATGGAGAATTTCACAGACTCGTTCCGTTTCCTCATTTCCGTTGCCTGATGATGTGACATTTATGTACAAACGTACATCTAGCAGCCCAGGAATTTTATTTCTACTACGATCAAAAATTTTAATTGACACAGGACATTGGTATATATTTGTGTAGAACAGAGCTATATCTATCTAATGTTTAATAATGAGATTGTATTAACCATGTATTTCTCACCTCAAGTAGTTAATAATGTCTTTTTATTGGTAGCATTAAAATTCCTTTCTACTACTAAGTATTGTCACCACAGTTACTTTGCTGTGTTGCCGAACATTAGAAATTGTCCACACTACTCGACTGCACCTGGGCCCATAGCTATCTCCGTTTTATTGTAGTTTTGAGACTTTTCTCTTCCATGTGTCAACTTGACAGGTAATGACAATATTGAACTGCAGTGCCCTCCTCTGTAAAATGGAGGACAAGTAGTGCCCTGTTGGATTTATAGAAATGGCATAAGGATCTGCTCTATCATTACTCTTGGATGGTACGGTATGTATGAGTGTATGCTTTGTCTTTCCTCTTTCTTTCCAAAGCAGGGTCAAACATCTTCATCACCAAGTCTGTGCAGCGATGCGCTTATGCACAATGGTGCAAACACATTTTTAGCTATCAGAGCCTGCTCTGCTCTTGCAGGAAACTGCTGTGCCTGTGTGGCTCAGAGCTAGAGACGGCTCTGCTTCTGCACCTGAGAGCTGCCTTCCCAAGAGCCGGCAGTGCCAGAGCGGGTGCTGAAGAAGAGTCTTCAAAGGAATTCTCATGCACAGGATCAACTGATGTTTATCTTTAGGCTCTGAGAAGGCATTTCCCATAGAGCATTTGTTTTATCTTCATGGGTTCAGTGCAACTATTTTTTTTTTCTATTTTTGTATTGTTCCTTCCAAATAATACTTTGAAAGATCAAAGATGAAAAGAAACAGCAGCTCTGAGACCTAAGAGAAGTCAGCTTTCCTGACTTCATAGGTAACATATGTATGTAAGGAAATAGAAAGGCGAAATGACTTAACAGTTTACTGAAGAAGATAGCAGTCTTGTCATGAGGTAGCTATACAATGAGACAAGGCAAAAACATGCTTCCTGCACAGGGACTCTAAGAACTGTGTGCAAGGGCAGATTTGGGTTAAGGGAAGGATTTGGTAGAATGAACCCAAGAGGCATTAGAAAGGTCTCTCGGAGGGGAAAGGTTGGAGCAAAAACATACTAGAGTATAGCAGTGTGCCCGAATCAATAGTGTGAGTGTTCAGATTCCTTGGGGAGGAATTTTTTTTTTCTAGGGAAAATATAGTGAAATGAGGGTTTGAGTGTAAGGAGAAAATGAACTGAGAGATCTTCTAATTACAGGAAGGAAGCCAAAAGGCACAGACTCTCGGGACATGTGTTTCCTGGAATAGCAGAGTCAGGGCCACAGAGACACCGTGGCAGTTTTCTTCCCTGGGACCATTTTCGATGTTAAGTGTGTTGTCCTGTCTTTCTATAGAACTACTTTTTTCGGTTTCTTATCTTGGTAACTTTCTCTCGGTCACCTTGGTGCTGCTTAAAGTCAGGTGTGAATTTAAGCAGCACCGACAGTACGCACACTGACGGAAACAGGTGGCGTGTGTGCAATTGCGTGCATGCTTGCGTGCCTGCTTAAAGGGGCAGAAGCAGGAGTGGTGCTTATGAATGCCGTTGGCAAAGCAACTTGTATTCAACATTGACTAAATATTCAATAAATATTTGTTCAATATTTATTCAATATTAAATATAATATTGAATATAATATTTATAAATATTAAGCACTAATTGTATGGTGCATGTATTAATATGTTCTAGAGACTATCACAGTGGCCAAGGCAGACAGCATCCGTGTTTCCACCAAGTTCATAATCTTGGCCTTAGAACATTGCAGAGCTACATTCGAGGGCTTGTGGGTTTTGTGGGACTGTTTTATTCTTTTCACAACATATTGGCAGTGGTCTAATGGTCTAAGGTAAAAGTCACATTTCTATTAAAAAAAAAATCCAATTATCCCATTTCCTTGCACTGAGATCGAGCATTAAGGATCTAGGTGAAGCCAGCAACAGGATCAGCCAGCAAGCTGCGTCAGGGTGCGCAGTGACAGCACGCAGCCACAGGCAAGCTCGAAATGCCACTGGTTTATTGTGCACACAGGCGTCCAAAGCCTCTGATGGGATCAGGAAGCCGAGTGGAGACAGGTCGAGAGGAGGAAGCGAGGCACATGCTGTGGGATGCCGGGAGCTCCGCAGAGGCTGGCTGCGCACCTGCTGAGCGCTAGGGCATTTGGCGAAGTGTGGACTCTGCCTGGCAACGCAGGGAGGGCCGGAGGGAGCTCACGGCCCAGGGAGAGCCCAGCAATGCTCCCTAATCCTTCCCTTAACCCAAATTTTACTTGGCATAACGATTGTTCCACATCTGTTGTCAAGTGAGGTGGCAGTCTCTTGGTCAGATTGTCCCCTCAAGCACGGAGATAAGTGCCAATTTGAGCCAGAAAGGAAGGGCCACTTGGACAATTTGGTGGAATCAGAGACATGTCTCAACAGAGCAAAAGTAGAAGGCAGGTAACATCGGACTTTGCCTTTATAGCTCCAGAAGCACGTGCCAAGCAGGTCCATGGCTGTGACAAAGCTGTCTTATAATTTCCTGTGCTAGTTATTTTGCATTGTCCCCTGTATGCTTCCTCCTAGTCCTTACTGGTCAAACTCTTAAAAAAAAAAGAGCTTACTTCCCTTTAGAAGCAATGGGGTATTAAACCACTCTGTGTATCCATGGTATCCCCCTACTTTCTCTTCTGGAGAAAAAGGAAAGAGAACAGTAGATACCTTTGAGATTCATACTATGCATCTTTTGCATGGGTGAGGTAAGCTGGACAGCATGAACTGAATCTCTGTGACAACCTTGAGGTCAGCGCTGCACTGTGATCCAGGCTATGTGTTTTACCTTCTGTAAGTTGTGTGTTGTGTGCACACACTTTGCTACCACCTCATCCTCTTAGTGCATCCAGCTCGGACTTCTTCTGCACCTCATACTTTCCGACAGAATTACACCTGTGTCATTATAAAGCTCCTTTGTTGCCAGGATTCCGGCTGGACATGGCCTGTGGAAAGCAATCATCAGCGACGAGACAGTGAGAGAAGAATGAATCAAAATATCTACTTTCCACTTCCTTTCTGTGCCAGGCCACGTTCTGTGTTAGTGGCAGGTCCTGCTAGGACTCCACTTCCTACTAGATGGTTCCCTGGCGAGAGTCCTGGCTTGCGGGGTTTGATTAGTGTTATTTTTTCTCCTTGATTTTCCAGGCTCAGGAGTGGTGATGGCTTCTCACTACTGTTCATTTCTAGGTACGCTTCTCGCTTGTGCTCTGATTTCTTTGTCCATGACCTGCAGTAAAGTCTGAATGGGACTTTGCAGCTTAAAAGCTACTTAACAGTGGACACTGTATATAGGCGGTGTTTTAAAATAAGAAAATGTCCTCAGGGTGTAATTAAGTGTTGGACACCGAAATCACTAAGAGAGCTTTTTGTTCCAGAAAGTCTGGTTACTTAGACTCCATCACATAATGTAAACTCATTACCTCCTTTCCACCTGCAATGTTCTACCTCATTCCACGTGCACTAACTATAATCTGAATACTGTTACAGTCCATTTCATTCAACTGATTTTCTTGTTTCTCTCTAGGACACTACAGTCTCTACCTAAATGCAAGAGTTGTCTTCTAAAAGTTCAGAGTCTAATCATTTTACTTGCTACTCAGACATTTCCAATGGCCTATCATTACATTTTAAAAAGACAGTGATCACACTTAACCATAGGCTGTGTGGTCTACCACATTCCTTCCTCTTAGAGTTTACTTGTTTTTATTATTATTATTATTATTATTATTATTATTATTATTATTATTATTTGTATTTGTATTTTAGTACAGGGTCTCACTGTAGTGATCCTCCTGTTTTCAGCCTACCAAGAGCTGGGATTACAGGCATGCGCCACCACACCCAGTCTCAATCACCTTCTCAGCGTGCCCCAGGAGTGGGGCCGGCAAGGCACATGGGGGATCAAACCCTGGCCATTGAGTCCGCGTAAGCAGGTGCTTTAATCCACTGAGCTATTTGGCTGGCCCTCTTGTTTTCTGTACCATCCACCATGCCTAATTCTTGAATATGACCAACTTGTCACGCGTCAAGAGAGCATCTCACCCCGATGTTCCCTCTGTCCCAAACTCTCACGTGATGGGCTCCTTGTGGTCATTCAGCTCCCACTTCCCTTTTCCAAGGCCCCTTCGTAGGCTGCGTCAGTACAGGATTTTGTTCTTTCCCAAGTCGTTCCTTAACTCTTCAATTTCCTTTCATGAAACAAGTTTCTATTTAAAATTAAGATTTTTTTTTCCTTTGGTTACTTCCTCATTTAAAGATCAAATATATAACAAAAAGTAAAGATCCCTAAGAGCAGGATACTTGAAAGAAACTATCTTGTCAATTTTCTTCAGTGCTATTTTCTCAATAGATTGTGTTGATCAAAGTGAGTGTTCAGCAAAGTATACACACACACACACACACACACACACACACACACAGATGATGAGCTGATCAGCATTCTCCTGCATATTTCACAGGGTTTATTTAATTCTGTCCTCATAAGAACTTTATTCATTCATCAGGAACTATTATTATCTTTGTTTTACAAGGGAAGAAATCAAATCCAAGGAAGTTGCCACAGTATATGCCCAACTAGGAAGTAGCAAAGCCGAGATTTGAAACAAGACCATCTGGCCCTTGGGACCATATTCTTAACTGCTAAACTAGCCAGTGTTGTAGCATTTGTTCCATAAATTAATAAACACTTCTTGTCTGATTGTGTTTCATACTTGGATTTTGAAAGAAAGGTGCTACCTAATTGTTAAATGTAGAAGCCTGCCTGACCCCATGCTGAGAGATTGTCTGTCCTGCGCCATGGCTGCACGGCAGTCAGGCAGGCACAAATCCCTCGCTTGAATGCAAATCCCCTGTGAAATTTCCCCAAAGTTCCAGAAACACAGACTCTGCGATATGCCAGAACTTCCACACGTTTTTTTCTTACTTTCCCATCATTAATTAATTCAGAGACATTCACGAAGCATTTCATTTACAGCAGATGCTTGCGATCCAGAGATGAGGGAGACAAAATCCCAGCTCTTAACGAGCATAAACTAGTGGAACATCCACTCTCGTGTTGGACACGCGCTGCACTCAGTGAACTGTTTTTCCTGAATCAGTTAAAGCTGTGCGCAGAGCGAGTAACTCCATCTGCCCTTGGGCGGAAGCTGCCGCCTCGTCACACGGCGAAGCTGCTCTTGGCTGCGGACCTCTTCATTGTCCTCCACATCTGCGGCGAGGCCTCCTTCACAGCTCTCCGTGGAAGGTGGCGGAACAGCTTTTGCCCATTTGGAAATACTCGCCAACTTCGAGCTGCCCTTCCCACACCCTGCCTTCAGCCTCCGTGACAAGCAACACCTCAGCGCAGGTTTTTCCACACTGGAGCACCCATCGCTCCTGCGCTCCTCCTCCGTGTCAAAGTCTCTTGACACTGGATGAGGTTACCTGCACCAGTCTGCTCCTGTCCTTGCAATCCAATCACTCTGATCCATTAATCATTTCTTTCCTTGGCCTTCACCTGCCGCACTTGTGTCTGTTTCACTTTATCAGCCAAGCACCTAAAATCAGCACAGCCGACCACATGGCAGCCACGCAGAGGGGCCACCTTGCAGCTGTGTGCAGTAATACATCCTAAGATGCAGTCTACAAATCACCCTGGGTTTTATTCAGTGACAGTGGCCCGCAGCTTATGTTAAGTGTCGACTGTCAACTTCCCAAACTTTCTTTTTTTTCTTTTCCTTCCTTATAGTGCTGCTTTCCAGGTTTGTCTACAGAAGTTTAACTAACTGTGCTTCAGTTTCTTCTGCTTCCAGGGTGCTGACTTCCATGACACCATCCCAAGGCCCATAATTCTAAGCTCTGAAGCCACTCAGTGTTACATGCTTGTCCTTAATGATTTGTGCACTTCTTTCATTTTAGCTTGGTCTACAAATTTAATTAGTGAGCTCCATGTCCCCCCATTGGAAGACATACATAGAGCAACACTGGTAGACCCGTGCGACAGCAGGTGCATAAGGGCGTCAAGGAAGGAGGGCAGCTGGCATTTAAACAGCTCTCCGCAAAATAAGAAAGGGGAATGATGGAAGGCGACATGGCAGGCAGGACGCAGCAGCTGGAAATGCGACCTTGCCTAAGCGAGCATGACCCCCAGATTGGCCGGGCTCCTCCGCACGCATGGTATGGTGGCATCCACTAGTACAACTTCAGAGGCAGAAATGCCAGCAGTGAGGGGAAACGGGGAAGCGCAACTCAGCTGAGGAAAAGGCCGAGGATTATGCAGCCCCAAATCTGAGTGACTTTTGCTACTCCCCTGCTAGAAGTGAACACGAGACCTGTCTCAGGCTAGATTTCTGGGAAACGGGTCCTGAGAGGGAATATTTACCAAGGCACCCTCACCCTAAGAATACTGTTAGGGAGCAGAAGAGGCAGACGTAGGCAGGGGAGACGTAGAAACGCTGAGTGGCACCAAAAGGAGCGCCCCTGATTCCAGAGGGTTCCAGCTGAGCTGGGAGGTCTGCTCAGATGTGCTAGACATTGGGGCTCGTGGCTGGATGTTTCGATCTCCTCTTGGGTCAGTCACTGGACTTGAGCTGTCTCTGGAAGGATGGCCTGAGCTTGGGAAATCTGCTCTTTCTGAAGGATGCAACCCCCGACGAAGGATCTGGCCAGCAGTGAGTGCATCAGCTGGGCGTGTGAGGCTCTTCATGCCAGCAGGGCTCTGGGCAGAATAGCGCATGCTCCCTTCGACATCCTGCAAGACTGGGTACTCTCAGGGAAACGTGCAACTTTATTTGTTGTCCTATTCACCAAAAACTTGTCTTGTGTTCTCACCTCTCTTTTGATCATTTGGCTGCTCCTGTCAAGCCTCTTCTTTTGTCTCCGTTCAATCCTTTTTCCTTTTAAATATGAATAAATTTGCTTCTTGTTTAAACAAGAGTAATCATGAACCCGCTTGTTCCAGGTCCCTCGTAATGCACTAATTCTGAGGCTCTTTTCACCGGTCTTTTTGTCTGCGCCATCTTAGGCACTTGGAGGTCCTCTTGTCCCTCTTCTCTAGTGCCTTCTCTTTAGTTCTTCTTCTTGATCCAACTTTTCAAGCTGAGCTTCAGCCTCACTTATGAAAGAAATGACTCTGGGGAATCACAGTGAGTCGCCCTGCAATGGTGCTGGCCAGATTCTTTGCCTGACCCCAGTGCATTTAGAGGAATGCCGTGTGGTCAATCCGGCAAGCAGAGCTCCAGGCTTGTCCTAAGTATTGTTGCTCGAAGTTTAACTCAGCTCTACTAACACTGCCCACAGCTTTTCATCAATTCAAAATTCTTGTGCTTCCCACGTCTACTGAGCCAGAATCTTCATTTTAATGACAGCAATGATTCATCTTTGAGAAGCACAGGTTTAAAACTTTCCACACTCTATATGCAATGATCGTCTAATTCTTCTTCTTTGTGTTTTGATCCCTGTTGAGGACTATCACAAAATACCTAAGTGATCATATTGCTGTCAGCCTCCTACAACTGATTCTGCAAATTGATATAAACCTATTATCCTAAAATATTGCATGTTCACCTCAGCCCTTTACGTGATTTTTTAAATTTTAATTTTGAGACAAAGTCTAGCTGAGTCACGGAGTCTGGTCTTGAGCCTGTGATACTTAGCTTCCAAAGAGTCAGGATCACAGATAGGCACCACCATGCTCACACGTTATCATGACACCTTTAGAAACATTGAATTACCTCCACAGCATGGAGTAAAAAAGGCAGTGCTCTGAACATGATGCTCAGATTTTACTTTTTCTGTTTTCACTTTCATCTTTCAACTTCCATATACCCACTCTCCACCCTTACTGGTCAGCTCTTACCTGAAGACATATCTACACCACTGTGTATCTTTTGTGCTCTTTCTTTCTTTCTTTCTTTCTTTCTTTCTT
>PVJA010015866.1:0-13043 GCA_004027025.1 Myocastor coypus | reverse complement strand
CAGATTAAATGACTCATCCCTTTGTTTCTATCTGAGCTAAGCCCAAATTACAGTAGTCATCAAAACTTGCATTCTTATCTATGTAAATCCTAAGTCTTGGCACTCAGCATAGGTATCACAGAGCATTATACACTGGTGCTACTGCTATCCATCAATAGCATTCATGTGTACTCTGGTCTACATAGCTATATAACTGTAAGTGCATCTCCTCTAAAATAGATTTTGAGGTGCTCCATCAGTCAGTGCGCAGTAAGTGACAGTTTACGCTGAGCAGCCACGGTAGGTTCCTCTAAGATTTTCTTGTAGTTTCCCCCAAGCCTGTTTACTTAGGATGACATCTATGTATCATGCTCCCACCCCTTTCCTGCCTTCCCTTGCTTCTTACTGGCAGAGAGGAAGCAGAAAGATCTATTTCCCTTTACTGACTCTATGCTAAGTGTCAGAGTTAATCAATGAATTGCCTTGTCTGGCCGGGGGAGCCAGTTTGATTGTCCTCATGTGGCTGAGCTGCCAGCATTCAGCCTTTTATGAACTGAAGAGTGAAACACTCTTTGGATCTCAGTTTCACCTGTTTATGGACGATTTCCGCTGTATTTTTTTTTTTTTTTTTTTTTTTTTTATCTGCTGTTGTTATACTGCTGCCTTTGGTGATTTCTGGTTAGTTTATTTTCTGTGGATTTATATTGGCCTTGCATCATAAAAATAAACCAGAGCAGCCATAGAACAAATTCTAGATCCCGAGGATTTGCAAAAGAAAGGGCGAAGATGATGTAGGTTAATCAAGATCTATGTAGCTTCATAAATCTACCTTTGCTCTTGGAAAGTAGAGAACTGCTTGGAAGTTAACAATCCACATTCAGATGGAAGATGAAATCAGTTAGTTTGGGTAGTATTACAGTTGCTCATGCTTGTTTTAGGGATACTGTTATACTGATCTCTACAGCAAGAGAGAAAAAAAAAAAAAACAACTTAAATTACAGTGTCCTCTTTGGCTTGGGACTGTTTGATTTTCTAATATCAGAATTTAGAACAATGCCTTCAGAAGATTTTTCCTAAGGGCCAGCAACTCCAGCTTATGGTGGTGGTCGTGTTCTTAGCATTCCAGTCCTACAATTTTCATAGCAAAGTGTGTCCTCCAGATTTCTCTGAGCTTGACAGACACTGTAATTTTCTTGGCACAAAAGTTTTGCCTAAAAATGAAAGAATTTGTCAAATCAGGAAGATATCAGTGACTGGTGCCATGAAAATAATCAGATAGATAATCCGTTTTTGATAAGTGAGCTATCAAAAATAATTTTTAAATATATAAACTTCAATGTAATTAACATATTCGATTGAAATGTTTTAATTTTTTAAAAAGTTGGACTACACAAATATTGTAGAGTTACTTATAGAATTAGTTTTAGAGTTATAGGATTACTTACATTTACCTGTATAAATGTATTTCTCTTCACAAGATTACCAAGATGCCAAGACCTTAATTTTATTTTTGCATTTTTCAGTTTCTACTTATTTGTTTATTATTATTTTCTGGAAAGAATGCAAAATAGTTTTAAAAATAAAGAAAAAAAAAGCATTCAAAAATGATATAAAACATCACCAACGAAATCAATAGGAATTTGACAATGGTTGCTGTCTTCAGAACATTATCTTCGAATTAGTTGCTCAGGTCAGATATAAGCATGCAAACATGGTTTTAAAAAGTTATAATAAATCTTAAAAGATAAGGGAAAAAAGCACCAACTGCTCCTCTCTGTAGGCCAGCAGAAACCAGCAGCACAATTATCCATGTCACCCTGTGTATGCACATAAATATGTTTCTACCCCCTCCTCCTGTCCTTTGCTGTGTCCCAGATTTTCCTTGTCTTTAAACAGATTACTTCCCTTGAACCTTTCAGACTTTATTTTCTTTTTCAGGTTCTTACATTTGTGAGACTATTATATTTTCTTATTCAGGCCTGATTTATTTCAATTATTAGTATGGTATCTAGTTGTACCCACTTACCTATAAAAGCTTCACATTTATCTTTTTCATCACTGTGTAATTCATCATTGTGTAATAGCATCACGTCTTTTCTATCCATTCCTCATTTGACCTTGATGGAAAAGGTACTTCTTACATTACACAGTTAACAGGAGAATTGAAAGATAAAATGACCTTTGGCATGTCTTCAAACGTCAGATAATTATTTAAGCCTCAGATCAGTCTCTTCCTTGGTGAAGACTTGGTGACCTATTCCATCTTCTGCAATTCCCAGGCAAAACTGGTTTCTCTTCGTGTCACTGTTAGGTTGCTTTTTTATTTCCCATTCATGACGTTTCACGGTGCGCTGTGTATTGCATGACCATAATTCCATTGTGATTTTCGGGCTTGTAATGTGCAAGATACATGCAGTGGCATTCTGCATTCATGACTATCATCTCATTTTGTTATCATCTTGTCAAAGACAAAATTCTGTCAGTGTTGTTAGCCAGTCATTACTCTGAGCAACACATAAGATCTTGGAAAGATGTGATTTCAGAAAACTGCATTTTAAAGTGAGGGAACTAAGTTCTACCAGTTTGGTGTTACCTTGATAACCTCATCTCATGGTACTCTATTGGCTCAGACCAAGCACTCAACAATAACTGCTGAATGAATACCTTCTTAGACTTTCTCTACTGTCATGAAAACTCTTGTACGTCATAACTGGTACATATTTGGATAAGGCTATGACAATGAAGTGATATAGAATTTTTCTTTCATTTTTTTTTTTTTTAAGTACAGGGTCTATAGGGTCTCAATACACAGCGTAGACTCATAGTGATCCTCTTGATTTCAGCCTCCCAAGCACTGGGATTATAGATGTGTGTAACCATGCCTAGTCTGAAGAGATAATAGAATTTTATGAAAGCTCCGTTGAAGGCATTCTTCTACTTTAGAATATGCTGACTACAAGCAACAGATAGATATTTCATCTGAGTACTGCAGAAGTAGAGAGACCAGCTGGCACAGAAGATGTTGGGGGTAGAACTGAGAAGGCAACTATAAAAGAAGTAAGCTGGGTGTGGTGGTGTATTCACATGCTGCCAGCTGCCTGAGCGCTGATGCGCGAGGATCCGAGTCACTCTGGGCAACTTTGCAAAGTAAACGTTTTAAAAAGAGCTTGGGGGAGGGGCAGCAAGGTAGCTCAGGGCACTGAAACCCCTGCTTAGGCAAGCTCAGGCAAACACCGGGACTGTGGCTCCATCCGTGGCACCGCATGCCACGCTAGCCCCACCCCCAGGGCAGCCCTAGCTGGCCACAGAATCTGGATGTAGCAGCATACACCTGTAATCCCAGTGCTGGGAAGGCTGAATGCGGGAGGATCATCATGAGTCTGAGTTGCACAGTAAGACATAAATATTAGAGAGAGAGAGAGAGAGAGAGAGAGAGAGAGAGAGAGAGAAAGAGAAAGAGAAAGAACTGGGGACATAGTTCAATGGCAGAGTGCTTACTTACCATGTGTGAGATTTTAGCTTCCATCTTCAAAACTGGAAGGAAAACAATAAAATAAGTAAGATTTATTTATCATCAATTTTCATGATATTCTTCTCTACTTACAAAGAAAAAATACTGAGGGAGTGGCTTATCATTTTAGCACACTTAGAACTACAATTTGGCTCCACTGGATTTTTAAAATCTGACAGAAACCTACTAACAAAACCAGCAAATGGTTTTGTGGAATAAATGTTTTGGCTTAGACATATATGGGCTCAAATGATAGCCCTGTCACTTTTTAATTGGGCGGGTATGAGTGCCTGTCCACTCTGGGGTTCCTCAGACAGAAAATGCTGCTCTCTTTATTTGCAGCCTAGAAACTTCAACTTGACATAACTTGACTTCTATCTTTGTGTCTGCTATAAAGCAGCACCATCTTAGAGTAGATGTACCAACAGAGAATTATTTTTGGAGAACAAGGATGATGAAGAACAAATTTTAACTCAGTAACATACAAAATGTTCTCTTTATACAGTGCCAGGAACATATACCTGAAAGAAACCTTTTCTTTCATGTTGTATATTGTCATGACACACATTTATTTGGTTCAACCAAATAAATACTTACAACTTTGAAAGTGTATATATATATTGTTTTCATAAATTCAGGCGTGATGGTCATGTATTTAGAAGAGGATATAATAGAAATCTGAGTCAGAAGGAAGCTAAATCTCATTCCTAAAGTGCTTATGCTAAATCTCTAGTTCCATGTTTCTTCTAGGACACATTTTGATCCTTTCTATATAAGACATAGGGAAGACAAAAGAGTGAAATAATACCATTTCCCATTTTCAAAGAAAAAGTGTCATCCGTGTCATACGCAGCTCGCCATAATAATAATTTAGAGCTGTTACATAGGCTCTCCTCCCTCCCACTGGTCATGTTGGAAAGGCACACCATAGCTGTGCCTTACCCTACCTTCTGCCTGGGAACGTGACACTGTTGCCCTGCTCTCGTCCTGTTTGGAGGCCCTGAAGGCCTCTGACAGTGGGAATGTGTCAGCAACCTTGTGCAAAGTTGCCTTAGTGAAGAGTAGGAGGAGTCCAGCTGTGGCCATTAGGATACTGGCATGGCTCTGAGTAAGCTCAAAGCTCAGGTTGGGTGGGGTCCCATACCCTGAGTCACACAGATCCTGGACTAAGCTCTGACTCTGGGTCAAATTTCTCTCTGCGTCAGTGGATAGCGTAGATTCTGGGCAATTCCTCTGGGTCCTGTGGGAAGCTTGGCCTGCTTGCTATGGTCAACCAAGTTGTATAATTATTCAGGAATGTTCTGAAGTAAACATTACTGCAGGGCAAATGAAACTTTACCCATGGCCGCATCTATTTCAGAAATGTCTTGGACTACTCTTCACCAAGTGGACCAAAAGTATGTTAGGTCCATAGCTGCAGATAAAGAGTGCAAAGCCAGAGAAAGTTTTAATTTATGTCAATGGAGTTCGCCACTAGTCAAGTTATAAGTCAAGGCTGCCCCTTCCCAATCTGCAGTTCAGACTAAGAAGAACATTTGCTAAACACTCAATGCCCTTTGCTACCCCCTTTATCCATGAACACCCCGAGAAGAGCCAATGCGTAATCTGAGTGGCACCTTGGTATGGAACAGAACTTAGCTCAGCAACTCCTCCTGGAAGCAAACCCTTCTTGAGAGTGCAAAGGTTCATCGCTGTCCAATAGTTTTCAAATCTCACCTGTGTGGGCCTGGGGCTTGGTAGGGAGGAGAGTCAGTCTCTCTCCAAGATTTAACAAGCCTCACAGGAATGTGGTTCTTCACGTTAGGCTACATCCTCTTCCTCAACTATTATTGGTCCTACGTGTATATATTAACCACCAGCTCTTGCTCCTTTTCCAATTTTGTCAGAACTTGAGGGAGAGGGTCTGTAATTATTCTGGCCTGGTTGGATTGCTCAACTTCCTCAAGAAAGTGGAAATGAAATGAGAGAGCAAAGCCCGCATGCAAGAGACAGTGGAGAAAACAGCAGAATCTCTGGAGCTCTTGTTGGCTTGCCTCAGCTTGTGTGGTAGAGCGTCACGGGCAGCTCGGGAGGCCCAGCTGGACTGAATCGGCAAGGTTCTTGGTGTCGAAGGCCTACCTGAGGGCCGTGGCCAACAGAAGTAAAGAACTGGAGGGGAAGATGGCACACTACTGGCCCTCCTGGAGAAGCTGGTCACACGGCCTTTGACCTGTCATCGTCAGAGGATCTGCAGTCCTCTCAGTGGCTGAGGAGGGCAGTGCGGCCCTTCAGGGTGCTCTGGTGCTTAACTTAAGCAGGCTTTCCCGGCTCCAGTGCAGACCCTTAAGCCTGCTGATTCAGACTATAGCTTCCACCACCTACCTCGGGCCTTCCCAGGGCGGGTCCTCAACACAGACGTGGTTGTGGGTGCTAGGCCTCCCGCGGGACCTGAGCAGGACGTTGCTCTGGCTTCAGCTGGTCTTGCGCAGGATGTTGCCGTAGGATCTAGGCCCTAAGCTAGACTCTTTGACTTTCTAGTGAATGGACAAATCACCTGCACTCTTTCGAATGGGACTTTTTGAGTGAATGTTATACTGGAGTCTTGTAAATGATGGGTCCTGTATTAAGTCTCATCCCTTGCAAACTGAGTATGACAGCCTTGGTAAGAGTCTTAGTTATTTCTGTCATTGCAGAGGAAAGATACCTGATATCTAGAGTTAAAGGAGGGAAGTTCATGGTTTTAAAGGCTTCAGTGTGATGGGTTGTCCCAAGTAGAAGGGGCATGGCAGGGCCACTGCAGAGCAGGCAGGCAAAGGCAGCAAGCAGCAAGTGACAAGAGCGCCCCAGCCCTTGCTCTGTCCTTTATACTCTGTCCAGGCTGGCTGCTCCCAGGGCAGGTAGCACAATCCTCTCAGGGAGGGCCATGGTTCACCACTGAAGGAGGCTTTGGGGGCCACATCTAGACACAAGCCACACTAGCAGACTTGCTCTGGACTGCTGGGAAAAGACCTTTTCCCCTAGCTACATGTTATGGTTTATGTCTAGTTGTCCCCCAAAGTCTCATGAGTCATGGGGTGGGGACTTCTAGAGTTTGAGACTTGATCCATGGTCCACTGAGATTATGTATTTTAGTACTGATGAGATTATGGTCTGAGTACTGCTGGGAGTTATAAGTGTGGCCTGAGGTAGATAGGCTAAGGCAGAGAGCCTGATGTAATTTAAAGAGAGACAGAGAGCCAGACTAGAGCTGTTGTTCTCTGCAGCCCTGTTTGGTTGGCTGTCTCTGTCACCATTTTGTTGCTGTTCTGTCGCCATGAACTGGGTGCTCTCTGCCCTATTCCACTCAGTCTTGGGCCAGCCGAATATGGACTGAAACCTCCAGTAACTGTGAGCTAAATAAACCTTTCCCTCTTTCATTTAGAGTCTTGGGTATTTGTCTCAGCAACGAATAAAGAGTAACTAAGACACCAGGTGAGGAATGTAACCGAAAGTATGGCATGAGATTGTCTTCCCACACATGCTCTTAAAAGGTTTATGGTGAGGCAGATCAGGGTAGGTTCAGTGGATAGTCATCATGATCATTAATAAAACTGATTCAGCTTGAATCGCCACTCGGGCCGCATAACTACTCATGACCGCTGTAACAGCTGTACCCATTCCCTTAGGCCATGGGGAGCACTTAGGACTGTGGACTGTAGTAGTAGCTACGGCAAAGAACTAGATCACAACACTTATTTTGCAGGACTTCACATTCATGTACAATAAAACATTAGAAATACCCTACATTATAATCTCAAAATAATTATACTTTGCAATCTTCTTTTTTACCACTGTAATGTTTTTTAACACTTTTATCCATGTAGCTGAGTTCTGTGCTTTAATTAGTGTAGCATATAGAACCTGGATTCTAAGGGTTTTGGAGACCTAAGGGGAGGTGAAAAGAGAAGAAAGCAGTGTGGAGATCAGATGCCCCTGAAGGTAAGGGAGGGAGAGGTGCCAAGGGTAGGCATTTGGGTCATCAGGGTTCCTGACAGACTGCCACAGCAGCCATTTGTGGGACTCTGTAGCTCCACATGGGGAAACAAGGATGTCGTCACATATTGGCTTGAGGAGACTGACGTCAGTGAGAATGTGGCTTTCTTTGCTCTTTCGGGACTTTTCTTCTGCCTTTCTCATGCAGTCAAGCACTCTCTGTTTTACCATAGAGCTCCTGAGGTTGCCAACGATTTTTTTTTTTATAAAGAGGACAAACAAAACCCCAAACAAAGAGGAACACACACAGAAGCGAAGCAACATAAAACAATAAAAAGGTACAGTATTTCAAAACAAGAATAGAAAATTAACAATCACTGTTATATTACTCATTTTTTTCATCAAATATGTTGTTCAGATTGTCAAATATAGACATTCAAGAATAAACCTTAATTTTTTACTTTTTAAAATTTATTTTCAAAAAAGTATAAAAATAATAGATGAGACATTAGAGATAATACACATCTTAAAAGAATGCAATGAAAGGCATTCAATTGTCAATGACTTTTTTTTTTTTTTAAGTAGCTACCGGATACACTCACTGAGTCATGAGGTGGCTGCCTTGGGAAAGCCTGTAGGGTGCCAGCCCAAGCTAAGGCAAAAAGAGGCAAAAGCTGGGGAAGCGCAGCTGCAGGAGGGCGAACCGTGAGGGGGCTCGGTGTGGTGACAGTGAGCTGCGCCCCTTGGTGTTCGCTGCTCCACAGCGAACACTAGTGAACCAGAGGGTTTAATTTCATGCAGTCCCAGGCCAGCCAAATAGCTCAGTGGATTAAAGCACCTGCTTAAGGAGACACAGAGCCCTGGGGTCCGTTCCCTGACCTGCTGTGCAAGTCCTGCCCCTGGGGCGCATTGAAAAGGTGATTCAGATTTAGCATGGTGGCGCGCGCCTGTAATCCCAGCTCTTGGGAAGCTGGACACAGGAGGGCGACTACGAGTTTGATCTACGTAGTGAGACCCTGTAGGGCCTTTGCTAAAATACAAAATTCATCATCATCATCATCATCATCATCATCATCATCATCATTACATTCAACCAAACTGAGTTTTCAGCATGATAGGAAGATCCAGTAGAGTCACGGTCCTGGTAGTTCAGACAAAAAGGTGTCGCACTACTTTATTGTTAAGGATAACAGATGCTGCCCTGGCCCTTCAGTGAGCACAATGACCTTTCCAGGGAGGCTCTGAGAGTCGGGTAATGTTTTTGAAACAAAATTTTGCTGGAATTCACTATGAAGACATGGAAATGTCGAGACACAGTCGAGTCATTCAGTCCCCCCAGGGGCATGGGTTTGGATCTGTGCCTTCTCAGGGACAACACCACAGTCTGTGTGTCCTATGCCACTGATCATTAGTGGAATATGGAAAGTAGGCTCTGGTTGTAAATCTGAGCACTACACAGCTACTGTTTTAAAAATCGGATTTCCTAAGGCTCACCACCACAGGGCACTTACCAGACAATAAGGTACCTAGTACCCCATGTGATTTATCTAGTTGGGTGAGGGTGCCCTGCTGGGGGAGACCCATAACTTGGTGAGCAGGTACCTCTTCCCTCAGATCAGGAAATGAAATCCTTTCCAAGAGGTGGGTCAATACCTTCCTGTGCTTGATATTGAGTATTGATGAGTGATGGGGGTCGAACTCAAGCCCTCTTGTGCTCCTAAGGATGGGCCCTCTCTTGTAGCGACCACTCCTTAAGGCTGTATGTGAAGTCCAACAAAGAACAAATCTAGGGCCCGCCAGATAACACAACGAACTAAAGCACCTGCTTAGGCAGACACAGGGGTTGGAGATCGATCACGTGCCAGCCCCAGGGTGCTCTGGGTCAGAGACTGAGACTGGGCATGGTGGCGTGTGGCTGTAATCCCAGGGATTGGGAGGCTGAATGCAGGTGGATCACTACGAGTCCAATCTATGTAGTAAGACCCTACAGAGTCTGTACTAAATACATTTGTCACTGTGGAGTCTGGTCAGGATCTGGGGAAACAGCAGTTAGTAGTCTTCGTGGCGCCCTGGTTCCTTAGAGAATCACCCTGCATGATTTCTTTGCTTATACTGGTGTAGACCTTCAGTGCTCTGTCAGTAATTCTTCCTGACCTGGCCCATTTCAGTGTACTTTCTGGAAGCTTAGCGGGATCCTGGAAGCTTAGTGGGAAACTGCAAGCAGGGGAGAGAGAACCCGCGGAGCCTCTCTGCAAGAATTGAGAGGCCAGGAAACTGTTGCTGGCTGGCTCACTTCTCTGTGCAGCTCTGGTCATTCTTCTTAATAAAGCAGAGAGCTTACACAAGTCAGATTAAGGCTGCTTCCAGTCTAAAGTCTGCGCTAAGCAGGGTCACATTTTCTCTGCTTAGTTACTTATACAACAACTCACAAATAAAGGAAAAACTACCCAGGAAAGCACGGGCACATTTGTTAGCAATATTTTATTTCTTATGAAATGTGGCAGAGTGTTCTTTTCTTGAACATTTCTGAAAGTAAACTTTAAGTTACTCTCTAAATACAACTTCTATTTTTGCTTTAATTTATAAGACTCCAAGCTTCAAAAAGGGCATAAATCATTTAATTGCCAGTCAGTCCCCAGAAGAGTCCACAGTTAACACAGCATGTGTAAACGTTTCTGAAGATTTTTGAAATACAGCCTTCTCGCTGACCGAAAATGAGAGATCAGCAGGCTGTCAACCTATGAGTCAGATGAGTCTGAAATAATAAGTGCTGGTTTTAAAACTGCAAGCTCATTCTTTCAAAGTGCTTATTTAAAGAAAATAAGGAGTTCTTCCCATATCAGAATTCAGCAAGAGATATATTTTAAAATTTCAATGAAACCACAGAGGATTGGTCAAACAAGTGAGGGCACATTTAGAAGAGAAAAGTTCACCAAAAAAAGTCAGATTTATGAAAAACAGTAATGGGAAAAAATGTATATTTTCGTTTTTTCCCAAAAATCTCAATTTGCTTTGCTCTTTGTAAACTCAATAAATTAAAAAAAAAAAATCAGAGTAATACACTGAACTCTAATTTGTGTTTATCCAAAAAGAATTACAAAGTGTTAAAGATATTCTAGAAGTATCGGGCGGTACAAACATCTGACTCAAAGACTATGAATACGTATTTTCAGAAAAGTACAATAATCTAGTAGAATCTCCTCCAAATATGATGAATTATTTACTTGCAATTTTTATTCCCTGAGCCCAGTTTTAAATAAATGTCTAACAGGATGCCCACTAGGAAATGGAAAATGTGTTTCTAAGCAACTATGTTGAATTAATTGTGTTCTCCCAGGCTCATAAAAAAAAGTTTAAGAAAAAAGAGAAACTGAAGAAAGGAGAATTAAAAGGAGAATATGACCAGCTCTAACTATTTGAGTTACCTTTGTAGTTTCAAGAAGTATTCCTTGGAAAACTGAGAAAAGAATATAGCCATAAGTGAAGTGAAAAAGTAGTTACACGTGTAGGCAACCCGACCATCCAATATGGAGACTCTGTCTAAACACGCTTTGGGCCTGGAGAGTCATCCCTGGATCTCGGGCACATTTATCCGAGTTCCCTCTTGGCTTTCCTGAAGCACTTCCCACCAGGAGCCACTCTTCCACTCAGTGCATGCCCCTTTGCCAACGTCCTTGCCTTCACTTGTGGTCCACAGGTCCCAGGTCAGGGTACCTTCTCTCTGTTTTGGTCACTACATCCAGGGATCCAAGAAGCACAAAACCATTGGATTTGGATGTTCAAAACTCTTCTCAAGTAAGCGTGTGAGAGAGAGGTGAGTTACCAAAATTCTGTATTTGTCTTTTTTTCTGTTTTTATGTGTGCTACATCAAAATAAAAGCCCCGGTGTTTCAGAAAAGACCTCTCTGACCATCCTGTTACAGCAGGTTACTGCTCCTTTTGTAGTCTACATCCTATTACCAAATTCCAAAAAGTGTGTTAAGTGGAAGCTTTGAGGCCTGTCTAACTTAGTGACCCTGCAGGGGGCGATATACAGATCCCCTTTTCTTCTAATCTCCCATCTCTTGCCACAGATGCTTCTATTTGCAGAGCTGCAAACTGGACTTAGGTATGTGAAAAAAATTTAAGAGTGAATTTTCAGTAGATGAGGACTTCTTCCTTGCCTACTCTGTTCTGAGCTCAGCTACTGTGTGGTCCGTTTTGCTTGTTTGTGCTTTAAAACTCCCGAGAGTATACTATGAAAACTTTTTGATTATTTATGGCAGAAGATAAACACTTTATGGAAATCCTGATTTTATTCCAAAGTCTATCTTTCTAGAATAGTTATGGAAACCATAGTGCAACTTGTTAGGCCTGAGGAATTAAGCCACAATTAACCACTCATTAGGCATCTGTGAGGGGAGGGAAGGAAAACAGAAAATAGAAAGTGTGTAGGAAAGAAAATAAGAAAAATTTAAAGAAAAAATGGAAAATTTTCCATACAGGTAGCCTATCTAGAAATCTATATTTTCCTTTAGCCTTAAGAAATGCAACTTCCAGGAATAACATTGACAGTGGCTTTTTACTTATTATGTGATTTTAATGGTCATTGGAATAACTTTTTATGACGAGTAGATATTTGATTAAAATAATTTTATAGAAACTATATATTATATGTAATTTAAAGTTAGACAATGCTATGCAAGTACATAGCTTTAAGAAAAGAGTGAAATGTTCCCCATAATTTCTGTGATTTTTATTGTTATGTGTATTAAAATGCAAAGCCCTACCATTTGCGTGTTCACAACATTTACTTCTTCTCGAACGCATTTCACACTAATTCCATGCTCTCTTTCAGAGCATTTACTGGAGGCTTTAAGAGGCATATCCTGGCTTTCTGATTGCAGAATATAACTTCTAAGTTTATTTTATTTCCCTGGTTCCAGGGATTGAACTCAGGACCTTGTACTTGCCAGGCAGGCACTTGGGCCACGGAGCTATTTCCCTGGATCTATTACTTGTACGTTTTGATACAAGAATAGCTCTCATATCTTGAATCCGAAACTCCTCAAGCAGAGAGGCAGAGTGTGTCCTGGGCTTTTGCCACAGGTCAGGTTGTTGACCACATGAGCTCCAAACACATTGTCCTGCCCGAGTTGCAGCTCTACCCACCCAATGATGGCCCCAGGCAAGTGGCTGATCCTCTGGGTCTCGGTTTTTTTTTTATCTACAATATTAATCCCTCTCACATTAGGCCATTGCAGGGATATTTCAGATACTCTTCTGTTATTGCTGGGACAAATACCCAACACCCAAAATGAAGGAAGGAAAGATTACTCAGCTCACAGTTACTGGACATTTCAGTCCATATTCAGCTGGCTGCAAGGCTGAGTGGAACAGGGCAGAGAGCACACAGTTCATGGAGACAGAACAGCAGCAAATGGTGACAGAGCCAACCAACCAACCAACCAACCAACCAGGGGAACAGAGAGCAACATTAAGAGAGTATTTCTCTGTCTCTTAATAATACACTCAGATTCTGCCTCAGGCTGTCTGTCTCAGATCACACCCATAGTCCCAGCAGTACTAAAATCCATAATCCTAGCAGTACTAAGACACATAA